>JBBPNZ010000357.1:0-22268 GCA_038091195.1 Phylloporus rhodoxanthus | reverse complement strand
CGTCGTCAGTTCAGGTGCCCAGACCAAGGTGGGCAAGACGAGATGGCAGGACAAGGCAGGGACAAAAGCACAGTTGGTGATGACGATTGCGATGACAATGCAGAGGTCACACTGTCATCATCATCGTCATCATCATCGTCGTATCTGGGCGAGGTGGGTAGTGAAGGTGCATGCAGTAGGCCAGTGACTTGGAGTGGGGGTTCGGCGAGCTAGATGGGCATAGTTGTATTGTAGTCACAAAGTCGTCGTGACAGTCATGCTCTCGTGACTGCCACAGCGCCATCATGACTATGTCCACGAGAAGCACAGGGGAGCAAGGCGAGGGGGAGGGTGAGGATGGGTGGAGTCATGTTGTAGTCACAATTGCGTCATCGTGGTCATGCTCTCATGACCGCTGCAGTGCCATCGTGACCATATTGTGGCCCGCAGGTGAGGGAGCAGGGCAGGCAATGCGAGTGTGACAGGGATAACAACGAGCACATGCCAATGCCAAAGTGGTTGGGGTATGCCAAACATGATGGCACACTGTGACATGTGACAAATGGGCGGCAAGTGGGTAGGGCGCATTGGGCAAAGAATGGTTGACAGGCCATGCATGTCAGGAGGGCAAAGGCCACATGGATCAGAGAGGCACAGATGGGGTGCGTGTGAGGCTTGCCGGAGGCCCAGGTGGACCTGTGGTCAAATTTGAAGCCTGGAGGCCTCTGCAAGGCAAGGTCAAAGAGATCTATTTCTACCTACAAAGGAAACGGATCTCTAAGACCATTGGAGTTTGAAAAAAGTGCTGCCTGAGATGGGATTATATTCAACTCCCTTGTAACGAATACCAGGTAAAATGAATACTCCCTTGTAACATATAGCTTTTCAGATATTCCGAGTTGGTATGTGGGGAGTTCTGTACATAACGAATAACTCTCTTATAACATATAACAAATAGCACTTTGAAGTGGTCAAAACAAATAGCATATGTGAAATAACTGCTAAATACAGAGGTCTGTGACCACCTATGGCAATAGCAACCAAGAATTTACTATTTACTTGGTCCTTTTTTAGTTCTTAACCCCCCTTAAGTTGGATTTCTGGAATTCACTACTGTGTGAAGTCATATGTGCTGAGTTCCCACGTGTTCATCCCATCACAGTGGTGAGGGGAAATTGACCACGCCAACCAGACAACGATGCCAAGACCACATTGGTCTAAGGCAATACACATGATGACCACAGAAGGCACATAGCTCATGCAGCTGACCCAACAACATTGATGCACACTGAGCTTAGCAACCCCAGGAGTATGGATGACGTCAGAAAACCCTGAGGACATCCCAGGTGATGATCTGCACATCAACTGAACATACGATCCAATGGAGACTGGGGAGAAGGGTGTGAGTATATAGTGAGTCAAGACAGCGATGCTAAAGTGTTGGAAGAGCCTCTAGAGGCTGCAGGTGACAACGACAGAACGGATCGACCAGCGAGGGTCACAAAACTGACAGATGCCATGCTGTATTGGTGTAGAGGGAACCACATGCTCTTTTTTTCGTAGATGTATGTCTCTGGCTGACCACACCCACAACGAATACTCTCTCATAACTTATACCATTGGGCCTGTCCTGACAGCTAGGTCTGGGGAGCCTCCAATGATATGATATGATCTTGCCATTAGGAGCAGTGCAAGGAGTGGGGAGGTCTGTGGAAGGAGCATTGGCCTCTTATGCAGCTTCCTTGGGTGTCTCTGCCATCTTGATGTCTTGTGTGACATCTGGCTGTACTAAGGGTGGAGGTGGGGTCGCAGTAGGGGGGTGAGCAGGGACAGAAGCTGCTCAGATAAGAGCAACACTAGACAAGTAAAAATATGGTTCTATGAACCTGAATCAGAAGGTGAGAAAGACATTGTAGAGGCAGTCACATCTAGAGACATTGGGATGTCAACCTCAACATGACCATTGGGGTGATGTTAAGAGGGAGTTGACTGTACTATCATTCCCACGACTTCCCATGCCACTACTAACCACGCTAGTACAACACTTCCAACCCTCTCTGTTGCCTCCCTGTAGACTGCCTGGGTGTCATCTCATGACACCCACGTATGATACCTTGAAATACTGTTCTCCTCTTCATCACAGTCGACACTTACTCTTCCTTGACACATTCCTCAACCCTGACTGCCTGGGTGTCATTTCACAACACCTACGTATGATACCTCAAAAATACTGCTCTCCTCTTTATCACAGTCAACGCATACTCTTCCTCAACACCTTTGTCAACCTGGACTATCTGGGTGTCATCTCATGACATCCACGCATCTCAAAAACAGTGTTCATGTGGTGTTCATTTTTGGTACTACAGTATAGCATACCCTACCCACTTATAATGCTGTACAGCTCTATAGACCACTCACACTGTCATCCAAAACACCTAGACCACCTACGTGCACCATTGGCAAAGGTCTGCAACGATCATCTCATCTCCAGTGTTTCTTGTCAAGTTGTGAGTACCTTTCTCTTAGGCGCATAGTTGGGTACCTTACTTCTGCAGATAGCCCTTGCCCAAGCCACCTAGGCCACCTATAGCGACCATTTGCAGCATTTTTTGCTCCCATGAGTGCAACCATTGCATTCAATGAGTCTACCATAAGGGAATCACTCGCATGTGATTCCACTACTACATTCAAGACACCTACTAGGGTTTTTTTTCACTGAGCCGACTTGCTCACTTTGGGACCCGTTATCAATGTTAGCTCACAACCTTCAAGATGCCTTGTAGAAACCTGAGAAGTGCATGCTGAGGTGTGGTACATTCTGTTCTGTTTGCTAGCGGGGGCCTTAGTAGACTTTCATAGACCTCCCACTCAAGCATATCGCCCACCGGCACACTTGTACCCTTTCCTTTTGTCAAATTCATGATGAGTTACATTTTGAGCAATGCACCTTTTTTCCCTCCCTGTACCTATTGAAATACTCTGTAGGAACTCAGTAAACACTATGTATTAGTCTAAGTAGCTAGACATACCTGTAGGAATTCAGTAAACACTAAAGAACCTACAGTAGGGAAAAGAACACTAAGTGTCTGCTCTAAGCTTATGTAATATGTGGCTGTACCACTGTATGTACCAAATAAGGAATAATTCCAACAGTACCAAGTCCTCAAAGTGTCACTTTTGGCACACAAGGACAAGGTATCTTTCTTTGCTATGCTTTTTTTGTTTCTCTACACCAAGTCCATACAGAGTCACACTTTTGGCAGATGAGAACAAGGTACTGTTTTTCTCTTATTTTGAAGGCCTTATTTTGACATGGCACTACTTAACGCCAATATTATATACTACTTCCCTTTGACCTGGTTCTTCTTGGCATATTCCTTAGGTGTTATGAAGGCAATCGTGCTGTTATACCCCTTGTCCCTTTTCCTTTTTCCTTGCTAGCCCTAGTCATGCCATGTTTGGGCCACTCCCCCTCCCTTTTCTTTGCCATCTTGTTGCAAACTGTGGCATGCTTGGCTAACATCTACTGTCCACCTTTATTTCTTCTCCCATCTCCTCTCCCTCCAACCGCCTACTTCCCAATTCAAAGTTACACTCCACTTCTTTTCTTCCTAATATGTGGTATGTTGAAGCCCTAGCAGACCTTCTAACTAATGACACCCATTGTACAGACTCTTGCCATCCCTTTTTGTCCAACCCCAACCCAGTGCCGCTGTAGCACTGAAGACAAACACTGATTGGATGTTGATCACCCATTCTTGAGCATGGCTGGTTCAAAACCAAGAACAGTTCTTTTGGCCTTTATGGCGGTACCATGCTTCACCAGCATGTGGATCAGGTATACTTTGGCCTTTTTTTTTTTTTTTACTGACATTGATCTTACTTATGCATTTAGTAATGTCGCTGCACCATTGCTCTATTTCACTTTTATCCACATGCATTTCCCACACCATCTGATTTGCCAATGACAGAGACAAGGTAGGGACAGGATGATGACACTGATACACATATGACCGTGCACCCCCTCCACCTCTGGCCACCCCACCACCTGACCACCCACCACATGATGCTGACACGTGTGCAACCACACTCATACAGAGGGTAGGGACACAACAGTGACACCTGTGCATGCATCCTGTACTTGCCCTCTCCAGTCATCAATGAGCTCAACAGCTCGTTTGACTTACTCCATGATAAAGGACTGAGGGCGACTAGCCAAGGTTGGGATCAACTCAGGATGACTCTGCAGTCCACTGCAGTCCACTGTGAGTAACCATTAATGATATTAGAGGTATAGAGCGAAGATACAGTACCTGCAGTCCACTGTGAGTAACCAAAGAGACTCAGAGTGGACTTGCAGGGAAATGTGCACTTCAAGTAAATACTAGCAAACAACTGGTAAGCCACATCAGCCATATCATTACAAAGTGAAAGAGACGCCACACAAGTGCAGAATAAAGCTAGAAAGGGGTGGAAAAGTGGTAGATAGGAAACTTGAATATGGGGAACATTGTGAGAGTGAAATGAACATGAATAGAGTGCAAAATCACCAAATCTAACACCCCATGCTATCTTTATGCCCCCCAGTCATTGACAGTTCCAGTGGCTCCGTCAATACAACAAGGATGACAAGGCAACATGGACAGGCTGCTTTGCTATCCGGGTCATCTAGGGTTCTCTCTGGTGAGTCCCATTTGCCCTAGCTGTTTGCCAGCCTGTTCTAATGTCTCCAACAGCTCAGCTCACGTACAGGTTAGTAAGAAGACTCGTAATGGAACTACATCAATGACCATGTCTGCAAAAAAAAGTGCAAACATGCCATCGATGCTCTCCATATATGCAACCAACATCGAGAAAGAATGAACCAAGATGGAGCTGTTGCCTGTAAAAGAGCAGTATATATGGCTGCAGATCATGGTGAAGACAATGCACCCAGAACACAGACTCAAGCCATTTCATAGGTTCCATTTGTTCATACTAGATGATTATGCTCATGCACCCCCAGTCCTCTCAAACACCCACTGGTCGTTCCATGGACATCGAGTGTATGCCTTGTCACCAAAGATCTCCAACGAGAGTACAATGACCTCCTCAAGTAATGCGGGATCAAATTGTATCCAGTCATTGGGGTGGAGAAACTCGAGGGAAAATTCAAGGTGTTCGAGGGGTGGTGACTGTTGCGCAAGGAAAACACACTGTTTCTTGCAGACAAGCAGATTGTACTGCTCCTTCCAAGACTGCTCTGATCAAAATGGTTCAAGGCCAAAAAGTAGGTTTCTATTTTTTTTTTCCTACATGGTCTGACATGGTGGGCTAGACAACCTATTCTGGTGTATCTGACATGCAAAGATATCAAGGGCAAGCTCAAGCAAGCGATTGGATCGTCATACATGCATCAAAATAAAGGAACATGCACGTGGATAGCTTGATTTGTTTGTGTCATGCACATCTCAGTCAAGATAGTGTTGCTGTCACATGTGCTAGCCCAAAACAAGCATAGGTCAACTTGGAAACTGTGCTTCTGGCTGTTGTCAATCATACCAAGAGTAGATGGGATAATGCAAACCAAGACGAGTACAAGTGTTGGTCTGCTGATATGGGCATGTGAACTTGGCAGTGAGGAAGGTGGGCCATTGGATGGCCAAATGGAGTGGGCGCAAACTTGGAAAGGGGTCAAGTGATGCTTGGTATACTTGCAACTTGTTTTTTTGTACAACCTCGAATTCATTCCAAGTTGGCTCCAAAAGTTCCTCTCAATGACTCAACCTCTCGACAACATGCATTTGAGGTAGCCTGTCATTGTCGTGTTCAACAAAGATTGACAGCGAGCAGGGTTCATTGTGTTGACCAGAATCAACTACCAGGACCAGGACCAGCAGAAAGGTGTGTCCAACTGCAGTTGGGACACCCCCTGACAACTCAACAGCATGTCTGGGAGCACACCAAGCGCAAACTCATACCAGGACACACCAGAAAAGACAGTCTGTCAGTCGACCCGTCTCCTTCTCAAGGACCACTCTTCCTCAGTCCTAACCATCACCATCTTTGCTATCCTCAAGTTCAAGCCTTTGAATGCCTTCTCACTTTCGACCGTCACCCTTGAGTAACATTGCCCCCCACTTGATACACATGTCATAGGCATGCCCTCGGCTTTACAGGCAGTTCCTATCCCACCCTCCTCCAACAGAGTTCCCAGCAGGTCTCATCAACACACCCGCCAGCCCTAGTGGATCCAATGAAGATGCACAAGCAGCCACCCTCCACGAGGAAATGGGGTACAAGGCGACACTCCAAGACGTTGTCAAATGCTTGCCCACCATTGCCTGTGATCCAGGTGCATCCCTGGGCCCCACCTGAGCCCCCTCGCAGGCATGACTTACTGCCAAGATTAAGCTCGTCGTCATCCAGCTTGAGCTCAAGGATGTGCTTGAGTGGCCCATTGTGAACCAGATCTGGGTGAACACATTGTTGTGTATGTCGTCACACTCACAGTTCAAGCAAGTGTTGCAAGATGTGTTCTCCCTGTCTCCACAGTGCTAGCACGTTCACTGTGGGCTCCAAGATTATGACACACATGACTGCTTGTAGGGGCAATGCCTGACATCTTCCAGGGCTTCATCGTTGATGCCAGGCTCTCTCATTTCACATTGGGGTACAACATTGTATCAAAGACGGTCTGGTCTAGTCAAAGAAAATATAGTCTAGGTCAACAATGTGTCTTTTTCTCTCTCTCAATGTGTGCCTGCAGCTTTTGCTACTTCTCCCTTAGCGACGCCTTCTTCTTGTGCTGCTGAGTATCATCATGACAGGCTTGTTCCATGCCTTTTCTCAGCTAGTTGTGCTGCTCAGTGCCACCTTTTTCTTCCTGCCCATGAGTGAGCCATACTTTTCACGACCCTCATGCCCCTTTTCGATCAATGTGACATGCTCAGCATAGTCCACCTTGACCTTTTGTGCAGGCCGAGGATGTCATTCTCAGAGATGAATGTGTCATCACCAGTGGCCACACTTTTGGACTCAAGAGCTGCAAGAGCTGCAAGTTTGCACTTGGCCGTGTGTCTGTCCAACCGTCTTTCCTGCAGTCTTCATTCAGAGATCATTGAGCAATGCAAAGTCAAAGGCATCAGAATCTATCGTTTTGCCTCAATGAGTGGCAATTGGTGTTCTCTCATGATAGCGCTCAATGTACCCTCCAAAGTACTGATGACCACATCCTCAAAACTATGCAGAAGCAAGAGATTCGATCCAAAGAACACCAATCATGTATTCGCAGTATTAGGTCAACACTTTTCAGTGAAAGTCACATTTAGACATCTGGATTCTGTTAGAGACTGTGGTGGTGAGCCATCTATGGATCTGCATTGAAATGACCCTGGATCGTCACTGGCGGTGGACCAACTATCCATCTGAACCACTCTTGTCATACATTGCAGTAGGGAATCTTCACAAAGACCCGAATAATTTGCAGCACACTTTGGATATTCTTCTAGATGCAGTCAACCATGGCATGATTGACATGGGCCAATAGGGAGAGCTGGCTAGCCAACTACTCTGGCTTCTTGCCAAGGATCTGTATGTCCGTGCATCCACCCTGAAGCAGCATACCAAAAAACCAAAGAGCTGGAACAATAATATACTGGACTGTTGAATGATTCCTGTCGTAGATTGACTCGAATTTATCTTTTGATCACAGGTATGGGACAAGAAGAACCCACAAGCATCACAAGCCTACAAAATTAATTTTTAAAAATGCACCTGAATTTCTCACATTGGGTGGACATGGATACAAACCTCACGTCAAAGAATGGTAATGAACTAGAGTCAGTCTTCTTTTTTTTTGCATAACAAAATAATACAGCCTTGAAAAATAATACCTGATGCTTGACCTGTATATTTTCAAAGAACGAGTCGGACTGGTGTGGCTAACAATGTTTACCAATGTTTTATTCCAGCCACTGCTGGAGAGGTCAAGAATTAAAATTGTCCTGACTTTGAATTCTATCACAGCCACTCAGAACTCTCCAGCAAGGATGGGAAGGAGCCTGGGCTAAGGGCAGATCTTGTGAGCAAGAAAACAAACATTGACAATGAGTGATGCAATATCATTATGTAATTACTTGCTGAAGGAAGCAACAAGTCACCAATTCTTGGATGCAATTATATGTATGTAATTATTGAATTTGAGTCCAGCAGTCTCCATTTCAATCCCCACAGGTTCTAATTCAGAGTCAGATGTTGCCAGATTGTGCTCAAGGACAGTGGAGATCCGGCCAGTAATCAGGATCCCTCTCAATAGTCAAATGCTATGTTTTTGAGCTGCTGTCATCAAGTACCAGTTGAGCTGGAAAAGGGCCTTTCTCCTAATGCTTGCATGCATTTTGACCTCAATTACAAGCACAATGTAGTCTCCATCAGAGGCACCAGTAGCTTTCACAATGACAAAATCCAGGATTCCAACACCCTTCACACCTTGCTGGGTGTGCTAGCAGTAGGAGTCGACAGTGACTGTTGATATGTCGCCGAGATTAAACCTGTCACTTCTTTCCTCTTCACTGTCCTCATAACCTTTGTTGTCTTCACTGCCTTCATCATCCTCACTGCCATCTTTATCATCCTCACTCCTCTCCTCACTCCCCTCCTCAACCCCACTTTCTCCTCCAGCACCAGCACCACCATTGGCATTGGTATTGGCATCACCCTCTCCCTCCAGCATGCTCCAATCCTCCATGTAAGCATTATTGACTTCGGCATTACTCAACCCCATCTCACAATCGAATGTCTCGAATAATGATTGCAGAGCACAGTGTAGGTTGCAGCTTTATCATGAAGTTGTGGAAGGCAGGGAAACACAGCAAAAGGTATATGTTCAGGGGGCCATATAAAGAGGCCTCAAATGCCCACTAACAATGGAAAATATTGTTCAGCCAATCCCTCAGCCATCATGGAAGGGGTGGTGGAAGTTCAGGTGGGTTGTCCATTGGTAGCTTGTCAGAATGAGGTGATGACGAACATTTTCACCCACAGTTTACTGTAAGTGAATCTCAACCGACGGTGTATGATAGGAAGCCCAGCAGGTGGTATTGATGGCGATTTTGATTGCCCTCCTCGAAACTAGAGATACTAGGGATGATGCTATATCACTCTACAGGCATAGCTGATCGGGCCAAGAAAGAAGGCACGAAGAACCCCCTTTTCCTTTCTTCCTCCCTTCTATCTCAATTTAGTTGGCAGCTGAACTTGCATTTTTCCCCGTCGATTGTGAGATTACATGTCTCAAGTACACTTACATGGATAAACTGCCACCTAGCAAATAGAAACGAAGACAAAAGCAGAGGAGGAACTCAATGAATGGTTCCCATGGTAGCTTGAACAGGCCACGGTGTCTCCAAGTAAAGCGCTGCTTGGTGTCTAGACTCCAAAAATAAAAAAAATTTCTGCCAGTGACTTTGTGACGTGAGCACCAGCCCACATCCTCTGATGGCCACCACAGCTCTAACCTCAATCAATATGGTGACATGGAAGCATTTGTTCACCCCAACTGGCAGCATTAGCAATATTTGCAAGGGTCAGTGATTCCACTCAAGAAGTTTAGTGGTGCATGTCAGTCTGAATGAATGTTAATTTAGTCGCTGATGCTTTTTCATAGAGTGTGAAGCAGAGACATGAGAGGGTGCTTCATGTCACTCTGATGAGACAAAGATCACCAAATCCCATTCGCAACCAAGGTTCTCACTGCACCCATCCAATGGAGGTGACTATTACTGGAACACAAATGCAATGAACAACTCGATGGTCAACTTCCGAGGAACAACATCACATTATACTCATCATGGTTCTCAACATTGAAGGGACCCCAATGATGTCTCAGTATGGGTTGGCATTCAACATAGAGCGACAAGCACTTGTTGAAATGGACGACCTCACACTGAAAGAGGGTCTGAAAGCATATCCCTTATGACAAGTCACTCTGAGAGAGGATCTGAGAGCACACATAATACGGAACAATATATCAAGATTGGCAGCAGTATGACTATAGACAATTCCTAGCTACATATACTACAATGCAATTGGATTCACCAGTGGGGCAGAATTTAGTGTGCTATTTTGCAAAATAATGTGATGTCTTGTGGGGTGAGAGAGATATCTGACCACGCAGGGCATTAGAAGATTTGGCAAGCCTGAGGCCCTACCATGGTCCATAGTTGAGTCTTGCAAGATACAGTACAGGAAGTGCAGCAGGAGTTTGCTTGGCGTATGATGTCTTACAAGGGATGGTGGAGCAAGTGACATAGCAGTGCACATGGTCTCTTGCAGGATTCGGTGGTAGGACACATCAGGTGTGCAGAACCATCTCACAAACAAAAGGGTTGTGTGTAATAACAAAGCCAGATACATGGTCAGGGGCTAGGGTTGGATGAGCTCACACTATAGGCCCACTACATGCTACAGCCCGTTCTTGACCCACCCCAAGCCGTGTCTACTGTTTCCCTAGTGGCCACCAATAACCTGCTTTCATCCCATTATAGAGGTTGTCATGTTTTCCGCCATGCATGGCAGAGGTAACAGAATCTAGTTCAACAACGACATGTCATATGGAGGCAACCGATGTTGAGTTCGATCATCTGTGAACAGCCTGGGGAGTGAGCCCACCCAGAGGTATGGCTAAGCTTGAGGACTTGAGTGGCATCTGTGTCCAGCCGATAGGCATATTATCAATGAAACATATCAAAGGGATTTGGAATGGAGATTGTTCATGTGCCTGTGCAATGGGCTAATTGATCAGTATCCAGTACCAGATGAATGTCTGGGGAGTTTTCCAGAACCAGGCTTGGACTGGGATTGTAGGCCAGTTGAACTCACCTCAGCTGGCTCCTGACAAGTCAGACGACTCCAGCGGCAAAACAGCCACACTACACAATGTTACACATGTCCAGAAACACTCAGACAACACCAGCCACGAGCGCAATGCTGAACCAAGTTGATGTCCAGGACCACTAGGTGAGTTGGGTGATGATAGTGGCAATTCAGCGCCAGATTGATGGGAATGGTGATGGATTACTGGGTGGGGAGGAAGGCCAGATCTGGGACAGTGAGTGGTGCACACTGCAGGTCAAAATGACTTGAAATGTGACTGCTAGCTGAAAAGCATGCAAGTCGGCTCTCCCACCCTTTGCTCTATTCCTTTGATTTGCTGTGGACGGCTGACCTTGAGAGGAAAAAAAAAAGACGGGAATGGCCATCAAATCAGTCTGGACTGGTGGCCACCACGATCGACCTCCAGAGATTGTGGAAAGTGCACCATGGAGTTGGGCACATATCCTGTACCTGAGAATTCTGCCAATTCATCAATTGGTCCATCTGCATTGCAGTAGAGTCTCAGGGTAAAATGCTTATGACAAAGCTACCAAAAGAGAGTTGATTCAGTGTCATGAGGCTTCCTGATGAACAAGGATGAATTGTATCGGTGTTGTTGCTTTCTATCCAAGAAGGACATGGGTACTGCCATGGCAGACTGCACATGCACAGTCACGTGCAAGTCACGCATGACAACCGTGTCTGCCTAACTAGTACAATAATGTCCAGTGTTGACTTTGATTCAGTAGGCATGGGATGCCGAAAACAATGAACCCCAATTGCACTTGAATGAACAGCTGCGGGATAAGAGATAAGTTAACGTGCATGTTGATGTGTGACATGCAAATCATGGAATGAGCTGCCATGGGCAGTGTACTCATAGTGGGCATTTATGTAAATGGTAGTTATGCAATGAGTCAATGATGGTGAAATACCGTGGCTCAGGGGAGCATGGAGGAGTCTATGAGTCATCAATCCAGATCTGCTGCAAGCACAGTGAGCTCTTCCCTTTCCCCCACAATGTGCTCTCCAAGTTCCACAAAAGGTCACAACCAACCACAGCCCATGGGAAACTAGTGCAGACCCACAGCTCATTAGTGCTTACCACATCTGGCACTTGTGGCAACCATCTTTGGCCATGACCGACTCTTTCGAACTAAACTATTGGATTCACAGGCATCTCTTTCACAATTATGAGGCCATCTCAGTGGTTCTCTGATGGCTGGTGACAGAGATAACTTGGATGATGATTTCATGGAGGATGAACCATTGGGTGAACTCGGTGCTAGTCTTGATGTGGAGCTGGGTGGCGCATCCAAGAGCGAAGGGGACGAGAGCGATGAAGAGGGTAGTGACAAAGAAACTGATTTTGATAGCTTTCAGAGAAGACTGCCAATCAGGTGGCAGTGACTTAGTGAGGCATCTGACAAGGAGGAAGCGAGAATGAGGCTGAAGGTTCTGCTATCCCAGGACCCTACAAAGACTGCCAAAGAATTGCTATACATGTCCCCTGCTCTCAAGAGCTATGATGAATTCCTCAAAATTGTCAAGATCTCTCAAAGACTCTGATGTTCCAACTGTGGTACAAAGGATCTGAACACTGTATCATCATAGCCTCAGTCATGAAAATGAACCCAAGTTGCAGGCAGGATCAGACTCAAGGTATTGTCATTCCTGACCTGACGCTGCCTTTAGAGTCTGGCAAGAGTTCTCATTGATCACGTTGTATGTGACATGGCCATGGCACCAAGAACAAAGTTGGTTTCTGCTCTCGTTCCACACTTGTTTGCACTCTGTCGACTGTGTCCTATTGAATTAGCAGTCTATCTTGTGGAAAAGCTGTCTTTCATGCACAAGAACCTCAAGCAAGGTTTGGTGACCAGTGCATTAGAGCCTGACACAAAGACATGGCCTGGATTATCCAAACTTATTCTTCCTCAGCTGATAGGAATAATTTGGCCAACCAGTGATGTGCCACTCGGTCATTTCACCCATGTGACTACTCGTGGGTGCCTATCTCGGGTCAGGTCATCCACAGACATTGCTAGTGGTTTATTCTTGTTCTCTCTGTTCCTGCATTAAGGATCTCTATTGAAGCACTTTGTTACACCTTGTACCCCATGTGTTTACAGATGCATGGTCACTACCTGGTGTGCTTAGTTGTCCAGATTTTGAGTCCAGGATTTTGGTATGGGGATCGTCTGGCATCCCTATCTCTTACTGGTTGGGATTTTGGGTTCTTGAGACCACTGGCTGTGAGCCAGGTATGATGTTGGTCATTTGTGGAGTTGTCTTGTATATCACATCCTTGTTTGTATCCTTAGAGCTGGGGTGTCAGATGCAGTAGCACATGAATAAATTCCTTTTGATGGATCATATAAACTACTTAAGACTGCATTTGTTTCAGATCTAAGCCTAAGAAGAAAAGGTGTGATTGTGGGTACCAGGACTGGGTTTTGCATGTTCTTTTATATTCGAAGCAGCCTCAGTTTGCAACCACAAAAAGGCACTCAACTTTGCGAGTGCACGAAACAAAGCCACGGGAATTACATCAACTGCACTCTACTTCTGAAGGGACATATTTTATGTATGTTGTTTCTCTAATCCCCTTAGGGTTAGGCAGGGTTATTTACATTATATACATATAAATATACTGCACTAGCCAATATTTCAGATGTGGTTATGCCATATAACTGTAATATATACCAATTTTACCAATTTTGATATGTATGTTAAATTATGGCAAGTTGTAATGTTCAGAATATTTTTTCAAATGGGGTGAATATATTTGTAATATGATGCTAAGATATTATGGCAAATGTTCCCTAATATTGACAGTTATGTCAAGGGTTGACAATCATTACATATATTTTGCCGTGATTCGACACCAGTGTTGAATCGTGGCAAAATATAAATGACAATTGACTGATCTGAATGTATTTCCACCATGATTTGACACCAGTGTTGAATCACAGCAAGATATAAACAGCAATTGGCCAATCTGAATGTATTTCCACCATGATTAGACCCAAGTGTTGAATCGCAACAAGATATAAATGACAATTGACCGATCTGAATGTATTTCCACTGTGATTAGACACAAGTGTTCAATCACAGCGATGTAACATCACTGAGAAACACTCTGTGTCCTGTCATATATGTAAAGGTCAACTATTGAACCAATCACAGTACTCTCAGACGTCAAATTTACCACAATTTGACACTAGTGTCGAATTGCAGTGAAAATTGATGCTGTGTTATATGCATGGTGTGGTGACATTTAGTGTTACTTGGATGGCATTTGTTATATTGTTGAAACATTACAAACTGACCTTTTTTTACTACTAACCAATATTTTATTCAATTTAAATGTTGTAAATTGCAATATAATCATGCAATATCACTGTATTTTGACACTAGTGTCAAAATGCGGTAAATTTGGATGATTTTCTATCATATTTGCACTGAACATTTATTTGAAAACATTCAATTTCGTCATTTATATATGTTTTCAAAATTGTCTAGTATATATCAATATATGTTAACTGAATGCTACAAACTAATAATTTGTATCCAATTTTACATCTATTGAACCAGAAATTAAATGAGAAATTAAATCTAATAACCTGTTTGAATATTTCACTTGTATTTTATCGTGATTCAATAGTAATGTCAAATTGCTGTGAAATATAATTGATAAGTGACTGATTTGGAGTATTTGCATTGCATTTCAACACATATATTCAATTGTAATGTAATATATAGTGCATGATTTGACAGATATGTGAAATCTACCCATATGTGGCCTGCACGTTTGTCCAACTGCACAACTTCCCATGCAACACCAATGGACACACACCAACCACATCTCCTCCTTGATGCCTTGTACAACACCTCCAACCCCCTGGGTTGCCCCTGGACTACCTAGGTGTCATCTCATGATGCCTATGTATGTGGCTTTCAAGAACCATGTTAATCTGAGCACTAGTTTCAATGGTATGATGTATCCTAGGTATATTGTCCCCTCATATCCTTTGCAGAATCTTGCAGATGACCCTCACTGCCCTCCCATCCATCTGGGCTGCCTATAGAGACCATTGGCAAGGATCTGTAATGATAATCTCATTGTCTGCAGTGTTTGTTGTCGTTCTGTGGGTCTCTTTCTCCCAAGTGTGTAGGATTGGATATCTAACATTTGTAGAGTCTTGCAGATCACTCATCCCGCTGTCAGTTCAACGTAGACCAACCCTTTGAACCCAAACAGACTGTCTGTAGCACAGAAATATCAATCTGCATTGTTGGTTATCATTCTGTGGATCATTTTCTCCCAAGTGTCCCAAGATGGGTATCTAATGTTTGTAGAGTCTTGCAGATCGCCTGTCCTGCTGTCAGCTCGATGTGGGCTAATCATTAGGACCCCTATGGACTGTCTGCAGCACAGAACCTCTGATCTGCATTGTTCATTACCACTTTGTAGGTTATCATTTTCTCTCTTGGTCACTAGAACATAGGTATGATGCTCATAACCTTTTCTGCATCCCTGACAGCTATAGTACTAGCATGTCTGAGGGCCCCTTTATGCTCTCTACAGCAAGAACTCTTGAAGCTGTTAGGTTGGGGGGTTCAGGGGGGAACCCCCTGGTTAGTTAATGTTAGTGGGTTAGTTAGTTAGGTTGGTTAGATATACTAAACTACCTTACTAACTTAGATCTCTTATCTGCTATATCTGCTGCCTTAGTATAGTGTTAGTTGCCAAGTTGTGAGTCCCTTCCTGACTAATGTGTAGGCATCATTTGCATTATCATCCTTTGGTTGTTGTGTTTTTCACAGCTACCATCACGTAGATCAGTCACGCTATTAGTCATGGTTCTCATGCTAGTACCAGTCAGTCACAGTAGTTAGTAGTATCAATCAGTCAGTCACACTACTATCAATGGATTACTACTATTCCTGTGACTTCCCATGCCGCCACTAACCACACTACACATACAACACTTCCAACTCTCTCTGCTGCCTTCCTGTAGACTGTCTGGGTGTCATGAAATGACACCCATGTATGATACCTTGAAAACACTACTCTTTTCTTCACCACAGTCAATGCATACTCTTCCTTGATGCGTTCCTCAACCCTGACTGCCTGGGTGTCATCTCATGACACCCATGTATGATACCTTGAAAATTCTCGTCTTCACCGCAGTCGATGTCTACTCTTTCCTGACACATTCCTCAACTCTGACTGTCTGGGTATTGTCTCACGACACCCACATATGATACCTCAAAATTGCTGCTCTCCTCTTCACCACAGTCAATGTGTACTCTTCCTCAATGCGTTCTTCAACCCTGACTGCCTGGGTGTCATCTCATGACACCCACATATCTCAAAAATGGTCTTCATATGGTGTTCATTTTTGGTGCTATGGCCTACCCTACCCACTTATAATACTGTACAGCTCTATAGACCACTCATGCCGTCATCCGAAACACCTAGACCACCTACATGCACCATTGACAAAGGTCTGTAACACTCACCTCATCTCCAGTGTTTTTTGTTGAGTTGTGAGTACCTTTCTCCCAGATACGTAGTTGGGTACCTTACTTCTGCAGATAGCCCTCGCCTGAGCCATCTAGGCCACCTATAACAACCATTTGCAGCGTTTTTTGCTCCCATGGGTGCAACCATCATGTTCAACGAGTCTGCTATAAGGGAATCACCCACATGTGATTCCACTGCTATGTTCAAGACACCTACTAGGGCTCTTTTTCACTGAGCCAACTTGCTCACTTTGGGACCCGTTATCAACGTTGGCTCACAACCTTCAAGACATCTTATAGAAGCTCAAGAAGTGTATGCTGATGTGCAATATGTTTTGTTCTGTTCGCTAGTGGGGGCCTTAGTAGACTTTCATAGATCTCCCACCCAAGCATATTGCCCACTGGCATACTTATACCCTTTCCTTTTGTCAAATTCATGATGAGTCATGTTTTAGGTCCCATGCCTTTTTTCCCTCCCCATACTGAATCCTCAAAGTGTTGCTTTTGGCATATGAGGACAAGGTATCTTTCTTTGCTATGCTTTTTTTGTTTCTCTGCACCAAGTCCATATGGAGTCACACTTTTGGCAGACAAGGACAAGGTGCTACTTTTCTTTTATTTCAAAGACCTTATTTAGACACCATAGCACTTGATGCCAATGTTGTATACTGCTTCCCTTTGACCTGGTTCTTCTTGGCATATTCTTTAGGTGTTATGAAGGCAATCGTGCTGTTATACCCCTTGTCCCTTTTCCTTTTTTCTTGCTAGCCCTAGTCATGCCATGTTTGGGCCACTCCCCCTCCCTTTTCTTTACCACCTTGTTGTGAACTATGGCATGCCCGGCTAACACCCACTGCCCACCTTTATTTCTTCTCCTGTCTCCTCTCCCTCCAACCACCTATATCCCAATTCAAAGTTACACTCTACTCCTTTTCTTCCTGATATGTGGTATGTCAAAGCCCTAGCAGACCTTCTAACTAATGACACTCATTGTACAGACCCTTGCCATCCTTTTTTGTTCAATCCTAACCTAGTGCTACTGCAGCACTTTTTTGCCAATCACTGCAACTTTTACGATTTAGGTTAGTGTGCATCCCTTTGTGAAATCATGACCAATGTATTGGTTACTACCACTAGCTACCCTCCCATAGCCCTCTGTTTAACACCAAGCGTATGGTTAACCAAAACTGTGGCTGGGCTATTTTTCACACTGTTTCATCCAATGTGAGTCAGCGTCAACAGCATGCTGGCCCTCGGCTAATGATTGACCATAGCTTGGTGTGACTGACTATTAGTATGAGACCATTGCCCTGTTCTTCTTTTTTTTGCCGTCTCTTTAGCCCTACAGTCCTCCCTAACTTCTGTTTTCCTAGGGCTGTGGGTCCAGGAGCAGTTGATGCTACCAGCTTAGTTTCTATGCACCTTATGTAAGCATGGTATCAAACAGAGCCCACATTGGTAAACTTTAATGTTGCACACAACCTCTGCATGAGTGACAGCCCCTTCCTTTAACCTATTCATGTACTTCATATTTGTTTTCATATGGACAACGTACCCCTTTGCTATCACCACTGCCATACAACTGTGCTTTTTATGTACTTCTGTTTCCACTCAACTGACACACAACACCCTGGTGTACGTGTCCCCTTTAAACCCTGTCAAAGCTACTCCCTGCAGACCATTGTCTCATCAGTGTGTCATGCAGATGACATGCTTTTTGAAGCTATACCTGCAGCCAACACTCTATCCCTACCTCCATGAGTAGCATTAGCGCAGGTTCAATCACTCCCCTTGCTAACCTGCTTGATAACATAGCTGGAGTTGTACAGTGCTGGGCTATCTCGTCCCTGTTGGGCTCAACAAGAGTGACCCTTCAAAGCATATGTCTGATTACCACGTACCTAGTCGACATGTTCAATACCAAGGTAGCATACAGTATATGCGCTTCTTTTGACCTTATGTTGAGCAAACCCTAGGTCAAAGCATAGAAATTTGTAGAGACAAGCCTTCTGGCAAGCTCCCCTGCCCCTGTGGTGACTTGAGACACGCTCGTTTCAGCTTTCAAAAAATATATGCCCTCTGTTGCAAGAGTGAACACCCTACCAACCCCAATGCTTCCCCTGATGTTGAGGTCCCTACCAACAGCACCCACTGTTCAAACTCCAACCTAGTAGATCTCTTGATCTCTCACTCTGGATCAGATGAGCCTCTTGTTCCTGACACCCCCCTCTGCATCTCTGAAAATCAGGAGCAAGACCTAGCATATTCACCACCCTCTGCATTGGTTGCAGATCCCTCCCCATCCTATCCTGACATCTATGTTCCCTCTGACACACCTCCACATGATGTGGTGGCCACTGGCAGTACCCCTTACTTGACCTCCAGTCCTGCTCATGGCTTTTATACTCCTTCTGAACCGCTTATGGCCAATGATCCTCTCATCTCTGATACCACCCTTTACACCCCTGAATCTCTGGAGCCTCACACAGGCATTGCTATAGATTTTTCTACTGACCGTTTTGTAGACACTGTAGGTGTCAATACCATCCCACCTCTAGATGTTGAGAGGACTCATTTGACCCCCAACCCTACTCCAGTTCCTATGTTACCACCTAACCTCTTCATACCCGAAAAACTTGCCTCCTGGGGGCTTTGTATGGACCCTACCTTCAGATTAACTATATGCCTCCAACATCCTTCTCCTATGGACTATTGCCATGCATATCGCCACATCTTCAGCTATCATAAGCTACTATACCTGCAGGCTTGCACTCCTCGTTTCCCTTAAAACCTGAGCTGGAGGAGATACTTGTGTCTTTGAATGCTAACCAGATCAAGAGTATTTTTCTTGACCCTATATCACTGATCCCTGGGCTTAAAGTTGTCGATGCAATCAAACGTAACATCCCTGGTTGTAAATCACACTTTGTCTTCTCTGCAAAGAGGTGGTTCAATGAGCACTGTTAGCACAAACATACTGACGTTCCATACACTCAGCGCACTAGCTTGTCTGTCAAGGCCTATTTCCTTGGTACATACCATGCTGTACAACAGATGGTTGAAGCCAATGATGCTCCTATGCCACCCTCAGAGCTTTTAATCGATGATGTCAAAAAGCATGCCTCCTCCATTCAGCTGCATAGCATATTGAACATGTTTCAGCCGGCATCCAACCAATGCACAAAAGGGACCCTCTTTTCTCAGGTTCACTGGGATGAACTTCTCATTGGTGTTAACATCAGTGACTTTTGTAAAACCATAACCCCTTCAAACCCAACAGATTCAGGCTATCATTATCTCACTGATGCTGTTGAACGGTACTATGCTTCAGCCTCCCCTCTCATTTCGTCCCTTCCTATATTTACAGCTCATGCCATCCACTCTAGTGGGGACCTTACCTCCCAGCCATTCAAGACTGTTCTGGAAAAGGACACTCTAAAGAAATATTCGCACCTTATGGCCTTGTTCCTCGTGTTCCTCCTCCATCATATCACCCACCCTGTTCCTTTACTTACTGTTCCCTTTCATCCTTCTCATATTCAGCAGCTACTGTATCCACCCTACACACGCTGATAGATGAACCAAACCCTCCTGCTCTCGAAGAGCAGGTTCACTCCACTATTCTTGCTCTGCTGACGGATCTAAGTCACGAGGCAACCCTTAGTGACTGTAGAGATCTCCTTACGCTGTTTCTGGTCATATACCACCTTAGAGACGACACTGGCAACACAACCAGAGCATCTGCCATCCCTCCCAACATCTCTGCTATTCAGTTGTGTCTCAGAACAACCGCTGTATGTGAGGTAATGAAGAAGGCCCATCTTTATGGCAGTGACATGTTCAAGTGAGTCTTATCTCTTTGAGTATTTCTGCACCTCATTTGAGCTCACTTTTAGAGCATATGAGGAACATGTTAAAGACCTGATAACAGAGTCACGACCAAGTCTCTTTATGTATGCAATGTCTCAAGGATGCAATTTGTCATTCTCTAGCACTCCGTCACCTAGATTACAAATCAGGATGCAAAGCCATCCTGGCTGTTGACACATTAGTGATTGTGGTCAGGTTTATCTTATCATAGGAAGGTGATGATGGGAAGCAGTATCCAAACTGTTTTAGTTCAATCAGCCTCACAGAGGTTGAGAGTTGCTACTCCCAAGCCAAGCTTGAGCTCTACAGTCTATTCTAAGCCTTGCGAGCTGTTCGCATCTTTATTTTTGGTGTTGCTAACTTTGTAGTTGAAATGGACGCGAAATACATCAAAGAGATGATCAACAATCCAGACCTCCAACCAAACATGACAATTAACTAGTGGATCACAGGTATCCTCCTCTTTACATTTTGTCTTGTGTACATCCCTGTGACCCATCATACTGGCGTGGATGGCCTGTCTTGTTGTCCACCATCTGATGAAGACCCACCTGAGGATGACGACTTCAAGGATTGGTTGGACAATGTATATTCATTTTGTATTACGTTGTTGAACGATTGAATCCCTCCTTCACAAGGTGTTGCTTACTTTTCTAGATACACATATGAAGAATCTCTTGTCTCAGTTTTTGTCTATGCTACCCTAGAACCAACTCCTGACAACCCGGAACTATCCTGCTCCCAAAAGGCACTTGCAAAGGATGCTTGCATCAATCTTATCCATGACTTCCTCTCCTCTCTTGTCTATCCTCCTGATTTGTCAGACTCCAAGTATACTTCCTTCATCAATGCTGCCGGTCGTTTCTTCTTGCTTAATGGGTATCTTATCCATGAGACTCATGATAGCCTTGGGCACAAAGGTGTTTTCTCAGTCTGTACACATCTGCTTCTGTAATTCTGGTGGCCAATGCTGGTAGACAACATCAAATGGTACATCAAGACATGCCATGAATGCCAGCAGCATCAAACAAAGAAGCTACACATCCCTCCTACTGTTCCCATGGTTAAAGGCCTCTTTCACAAGGTCCATATTGATACAATGGTTATACCTTGATTGAGAGGGTATCGTTTTATTGTCCAAGCCCGTTGCGTCCTTACAGCATATCTGGAATGGCAGATGTTATGATTGGAAAATGCAACCGTGCTCTTGTCTTTCATTTTTGAAGATATCCTTTGTCATTGGGGAGCCATTTCTGAGCTAGTTACTGACAACGGGTTGGCTTTTGTTCAAGCTTTAGATTTGTTGGCTAGCAGGTACAGTATCTATCATATCTGTATCTCACCCTACAACTCACAGGCAAATGGTGTGATGGAACGGTGTCACTGTGATGTCCAGGAGGCTATTGTCAAAAGTACCCTGGGGGGAGAGGTTCGCTGGCCAGCAACAGCTCACTCTATTTTCTGGGCAGAATGGGTAACTATTCTAAAGTCCACAGGTCTTTCACCTTATTTCATGGTACATAGCATTGAGCCACTCTTTCCATTTGATCTGGCTGAGGCGACATTCCTGGTCACTGTGCTGGATTCTGACCTTCTATCTAGGACTGCTCTGATTGTGTGGAGAGCTCATCAGCTTCAGAAGCACATGGAAGATTTCGACATGATCCAAGAACGCGTTCTTCTATCATGATATGTGTCTCTATGACAATTCAAAGCACACTTCAAGAATCACATCTGTGACCACAACTTTCAACCAGGAAACCCCATCTTAGTTTGGAATTCCTACATTGAAAAAGAACTTAACCAGAAAACAAAGCCAAGGTATCAAGGACCAATGGTCATCTTACGGAGGAATACCAGAGGTTCATACCTGCTAGTGGAGCTAGATGGTGCTGTGTTGAGATTAAGATACAGTGACTTCCAAAATTGAGTCAATGTTTTGAGATTTTGAAGTGTTTGTTATATAACTCAGGGGAAAGAACAAATAGAGCCAAAGTGTAAGTAGGTGGTGGGAAGCACATGCTCCTGGCCAT
>JBBPNZ010000356.1:7441-22289 GCA_038091195.1 Phylloporus rhodoxanthus | reverse complement strand
ATACTCCTTGCTCGCGTTTCTAAACGTCCATGGCGCCACGGGCACAAAGTTCTCGCCAAGGGTCTCCTGCAGTTCTGAATGCGAACAGAGCTGAACGTACGAGTCTGTCCGTAAATGGTTGACGAAGAGACCTAAAGACATCCGTTCAAATCCGAGCGCAGGTGCACACTCCGATAGGGATCGGGATGCCTGTCATGCCGAACATAAAGGGCTCTTTGGCGTGCGCGTTAGTTGCCAGGGGTTGGAAGATGTGACAGAAAGCTACCTGCAAGTTAACTTATCGCTGTAGCAGTACCCAACATAGGCTGCTCCGAGCATTGTATGTGATACCTTTGCAGCGTCCAAGCTCATCTGATGAAAGGATAAATGTCTAATCTACAAAATCAGGCAGAAGATTCACCTCTTTGGTTATTCTCTTCCCCTGGGCTGTGCGCAGGGTTCACGGTACTAATCAATGGCTTCATTGATCGCGAACAAGGAGTCTATGCACATAGACAACATTGTCTTTCCACGGATACAAACTATCTCTATGAACATGTGTCCGATTTCACAAGTGCTGTGTTGGTGATCGATAATAAACATCTTGTTTATCGCGTTACTCTCAAATTGGAATCATGGACCGTCCTAGTGAGCATCCGCTCCAGCGAACAAATATATAATCAGCCTCTGTAGAACCTGTAAGATAGTTAATACTGTTTGACTAATGGTCGTTCCAGCGTACCTCCACGTTCACACTATTCCCAATCAATCGATACTTGGACTTGGTCGAGACACCCGATGGCCATACAAAGTCGACTGAAGATGTGTTTGTCTCCGTGAAGAGGAAGATGCGGAGGAGTTCTGTTGGTGTGAAATAGCGAAGCTGGAGACAATCTAATCTTCGCATGGCATTCTCATCATCATTTGCACGTTCGCATAGAAAAGTATCAAAAAGCTGTGTGGTCTAGAGTACAGATAAACGAGATCTGACAGATTAGATCAAGGACGCACGTCATGGTTCTCGTTCATTTGGAGAATCGAGCCTGCGCGCTCGACGAGTCGAGTGTATCCTAGTGCGTTTGTGTATGGTTGGTTCAACAGGATGAAACTGTGCCTACCCCTCGAGTGAAACAGCACGTTCTGGCACTAGACGGCAGCACGATATCAAATAAGCAGCCCCACTTGGTCAGGACGCGGTCTTGTATTTCAAACTGGGCAAGTGTCTCCTTGTCCATCATCCGATCTATATACTGCCTCAGATCTGGTGAGGGCGTTTGTTTGGACGCATTATGATGTGGAGGAATATGGTTAAGTGCATGATCTGAGGATGTCGCATCAAGACCAACAAATTCCAGCGGAGAGAGTTTCGCGAGGAGATAGTATCGCAGCCGCGAGTTTGGAATACCGAATTGGAGCGGATTCAAAGTAAACTCTAGCGTGACATACCCGAGTTTTTGCAGCGTAGATACGAGATGGATTCGTGTCGTAGAGTGCTTTGCATGGATTCAGAAAACGGGGACCGGCGTTTGCCTACACGTACTTGGAATCCTGCAACGTTCTCTACCAAGTAGCGGGGCTGCGTGTTTTGTGCTGATAGTTCCGGCAAGACGTTGGTTATGAGATGCAAGAACGACTTTGCGCGTGGATCGTCCGCCCCTTTGGCCAGTGGGTTGAGAACGGTTTATGGTTGGCACGACGGGGATAGAAGCCAAAGATTAGCATTCAGCTGAGCGAGGTCTGCAGCAGTAAGCGTCGCAATGTCTGTCTATGCTGGCCTTGCGCCTCGAACGGAGTCGGCTCAAAAATTTACCTCGCTGCCAAAGTTTGTGGCGTACACTTGACACGCGGTCTGGTCCCAGTCGTAAGCAGCGACAACGTTTGCGCCGGGGACACTGCTGCGACGGAGTGCGAGACGCAAGCCACCTACAAAAAGGTCCGTGAACTGGCCGCGGAGATTGAAGCAGCCTACCTATTCCGCTGTAGAATTTGACCGCACGCACTTGCGAATCGCTCATAGCAACCCCGTGATTGACTTGGAGAATGCACATGTCTAAATCCGTCTAATTAGTAGGCATGCCGCATGCGTCGGATGATCGTTGAGCCAATGGTGCAATGAGACCATGTTGAAGACGTTATTTCAGGTCCCGGATCCCGGTGTCCCGCCATATCATCCAGTGCGCAGCCTTGTAATTGATCATCTTCTTGATGTGACGTACATTCCGGAATCTACAGCATCTGCGGATGGCCTCCGCCATCTTAATCGTCTACCGTAGTTGATTTATTGGAACGTTCTTTTAAGCGTCCGCCTACTAAATCACCCCTTTGACTTGGTCAGTTCAACGTTCAACTTTCCACCTCAATCTATGGCTTCCCCTCTGCAGCACGCTGTGGCAACCATACGGAGAAATGATTATATTTTTCGTAATGTCCATTGTCTGCTTTCTGTCCATGATGGAGCTGACTGCTCTTCCTACTAGTTGTGGCCATCACTGCTGTTGGGTATGATTATAGTAAGTACTAATACTCTCCTCAAGATGTTGCTTTCCTCACATATGAAACATTACCAGTCCTTACCTTTTCAAACGAGGTAAGCTTTATTTATTCTCACCATATCCATGTCTGAGTCACTGACATTTTTAGGTAGAATATATTTGGGTAATTAGACTCTGTTTGTCAACTTAGAACCTAGGTCAATTATATGATTGCAGACCAAGTCCTGGACTTTGGTGTCTACATTGTTTGTCCTGGTATGTAACATCCTCATGCCAATCAAAGCTAAACAATGCTGTTCAACATCTAGGCTCGTTATTTTGGGTTGTGCTATACAATGTAAGTATATGGATATCTTCTGCAAGTCTGCAACATTTCAATTGGTCCCTAAATTGTGCATTAGATTACTCAACATGTGTAAGTATAAAATCTGAAATACTGAATTTGGTGATCTAACTGACATGGTCAAGATGGTACTTCTTTTCTTCCTGGCCCTGTAAAGGTATTCCTCTATGTCACTAGTGATTGTTGAAGATACAATTTTTGACTACTTTAGCTGTAGGTTGTCTACACCTCATTTTTATGATATATCTAATCATATGTCACTATAGATGTGAGCACTATGCCACTATCAGTGTGATTCCAATGCTCACATGAGTCAAACTGAACATGATGACTTTCATAAGGTGAAGCAAACATAGTTCTTTCCCTCTGGAGCTGGGAGATTTTCTGGTGTGTGGGAGAATGTAAGACATTACTTTCACTTCCAGTGTGAATCTATGATAAATCACATTGCATGTTGCAGTGGTGGTGATTCTTCGTGTGTGGACATTGTACAGCCTATCAAAGCTCATCCTTCACACCCTTCTCACATTCTATGCCATTGAAATGATATCATATTTTGTATATTACATGATCATTCAGATTCGATGGGGCTCCAACAATGGAAGTAAGTTGAAATCTCATTTTGTATTACATATGTGTGACTAAAGGATACCCTTCTGTTATCTATGTAGTGGGTTATGGTATTGCTCAAGTACTCCACTTTTCAGTTTGTGTGTCAACAGAATCCCTTCAAGTTCCTCCTATATGGCTTAGATATTTGGCTGTTGCTTTTTGCATAACTCTTAATGTATTGATGTGTCTTCTCACTGCTATTCGATTCATCAAGGAATTACTTCAGCTGTACAAGGAGACAAAAAGTTTCAAACTCAATCATTACATAAAATGTCTTGCAAGAGATGGCATGGTCTACTTCATTGTGTATGTCTCTATCTTTCAAGTTCTCTTCCATCAGTAGGCTGACAGCACATTACTATTATGGATACTAGTGTCCTGCTATATTCACTCTCTTCTATACTGCAGAACGCAGGTGTCATCGGCTTTGGATGGCTTGCCTATCTGCCACAGAATATTTCTCCGTATACCCTTGTCCCCAGATTTATCTTGGGCTTGCGGGAGCTTTATGCGCACGAGCTTCAAGGCAGACGAGGAAGTCACATTGACACAGCATTCGGTTTGGGCTCAAGGCTGGGGCATGATAGTATTTGGAGTGCGATTGCATTCACAGATCCTAGTATGGAGAGCGGGGGAAATGAGGGGGGAAATGAACAGGGCGACGAGTGGAGCGATGAAATACAGATGGAGGTGATCCAGGAAGTTCGTCGCACGAGCAGTTGCGTGTGAGGATGATGCTCGTGTCGGAGGGCACACACCACTGTGCGCAGCTGGTGCTTGTTCCTCATATCATATGAAATCCATACCATTCTGATTGCTTGTCTATGTACATCGTTGTTATCTCTTCACCCAATGCATTGCATAGCATGTCGACGTGATCGACTCTTACACATCCTTCATGTACAGCTTAGCTCCCATTTTGGACAAGTATCTCGGTGACTTTTTCCCTTACCTTGTCTAGCTCTACCTTCGTCATCGGCCTACAATCCAATCCGTGGTTATACCTGGCAAGCCGGGCGCAGACGTCCAACACGAATCAGCGAACAAGATGATTTGAAACCATGGTACGACAAAGTGCATACCTCGTTCTACCATCCTCACCACCAGCCTTGAAGGACTCCGGACGGCGCAACAGCACGACAACCACTGCACCACCTAGACCAATGTCACGAACAAGGCCATACTTGCCGCGCTTGTCTTGGACGTTGGATAAATGAGTACTTGTGATTTCACAGCCACAAGTCTGGTGAGCGGAACGACTGAATCGGAGGAAGAAGACGAACATCCTGCACTTGACTCGTATTCGTATCAGAGGGATATTACTGAAATGGTATGCAACACCTACTGGTAATGGATAAATGCATTCCCACCCTGGTTGCGCCAATCCCAACGCAGAACGTACGGCGTTATCGCCATCCTCCACAAGCTTGTGAGCCATTTCTAAAGGGAGACGACCCAAAGCAGGATAAGTGAGCAGCTGATCAAAGTAGTTCCTGTCAGCAACCCAAAACCATGACAGGAAACCACCGACCTCATTCGAAGCAAAGTAGTTGTGTGCCAGTGGCTCGATCAGGCCAACTTGATCACGCCCCTGTCCGGGTGCGAATCAAGGTTGCGCAAAGACCTTGTCTGCGCATCATTTTGTCACTCCATACCAGACTAGCTCCAAAAGCGTGTCGGACATGATTGGATTTCCCGTTTTGAGTGCTTGTGCAACAATTTCGGTCGCTTAGTTCTCGGGCCTGTGCGCGTGTGAAAAGTCCTCGGAAGCAATGATACAACAAGCCGCACCGTCCTGGGAAACTAGAGTGCCTGCAAGCACGGAGATTTTGCCTCACAGAAGTAGGCATATACATGAACTTGGTCCTGGCCGAATTCATTACCTGCTCTTCTCTCCACCTATGTCGGAACCGCGCATAAGGATTATTCACGGAATGCTTGTGGTTCTTGGCCGCCATCGAAGCTTCTGAGAACAATGACATCATCCATGGACCTGAAACGCACAAGTCTTTTGCAAAATGGCCAATGTCGGCGCCATAACGTACGCGATACTCCTTGCTCGCGTTTCTAAACGTCCATGGCGCCACGGGCACAAAGTTCTCGCCAAGGGTCTCCTGCAGTTCTGAATGCGAACAGAGCTGAACGTACGAGTCTGTCCGTAAATGGTTGACGAAGGGACCTAAAGACATCCGTTCGAATCCGAGCGCAGGTGCACACTCCGATAGGGATCGAGATGACTGCCATGCCGAGGCCATAAAGGGCTATTTGAACATGCACGTTAGTTGCCAGGGGTTGTAAGATGAGAGAAAAACTACCTGCAAGTCAAATCGCTGTAACAGTACCCAACATAGGCTGCTCAGACAGCGTTGTATGTGATACCTTTGCAGCGTCCAAGCTCATCTAATGAAAGGATAAATGTCGAATCTACAAAACCAAGCAGAAGACTTACCTCTTTGGTCGTTCTCTCCTCCTGGGCTGTGCGCAGGGTTTAGGGTACTAATAGATGGCTTCATCCATCGTGAACAGGGAGAAAGTACCTTGATGAACGCTCGCTGGAGAAAGTACGGTTGTGATGGTGCAGTCTCATCGACGTCCATGCACATAGACAGCACTGTCTTTCCATGGATACAAACTATCTCTATAAACATGTGTCCGATTTCACAAGTGCTGTGTTGGTGATCGATAATAAACATCTTGTTTATCGTGTTACTCTCGAATTGGAATCATGGACTGTCCTAGTGAGCATCCGCTCGAGCGAACAAATATATAATCAGCCTCTGTAGAACCTGTAAGATAGTTAATATTGTTTTACCAATGGTCGTTCCAGCGTACCTCCACGTTCACACTATTCCCAATCAATCGATACTTGGACTTGGTCGAGACACCCGATGGCCATTCAAAGTCAACTGAAGATGTGTTTGTCTCTGTGAAGTGGAAGATGCGGAGGAGTTCCGTCGGTGTGAAATATCGAAGCTGGAGACAATCTAATCTTCGCACGGCATTCTCATCACCATTTGCACGTTCGCGTAGAAAAGCATCAAAAAGCTGTGTGGTCTAGAGTACAGATAAGCGAGATCTGACGGATTAGATCAAGGACGCACGTCATGGTTCTCGTTCATTTGGAGAATCGAGCCTGCGCGCTCGACGAGTCGAGTGTACCCTAGTGCGTTTGTATATAATTGGTTCAACAGGATGAAACTTTGCCTACCTCGAGTGAAACAGCACGTTCTGGCACTAGACGGCAGCACGATATCGAATAAACGGCCCCACTTGGTCAGGACGCGGTCTTGTATTTTAAACTGGGCAAGTGTCTCCTTGTCCATCATCCAATCTATGTACTGCCTCAGATCTGGTGAGGGCGTTGGCGTTTGTTTGGGCTCATTATGATGTGGAGGAATATGATCAAGTGCATGATCTGAGGATGTCGCATCAAGACCGACAAATTCCAGTGGAGAGAGTTTCGCGAGGAGATAGTATCGCAGCCGCGAGTTTGGAATACCGAATTGAAGCGGATTCAAAGCAAACTCTACCGTGACATACCCGAGTTTTTGCAGCGTAGATACGAGATGGATTCGTGTCGTAGAGTGCTTTGCATGGATTCAGAAAACGGGGACCGGCGTTTGCCTCGTGCACGTACTTGGAATCCTGCGACGTTCTCTACGAGCAAGTAGCGGGGCTGCGTGTTTTGTGCTGATAGTTCCGGCAAAACGTTGTTTATGAGATGCAAGAAGGACTGTGCGCGTGGATCGTCCGCTCCTTTGGCCAGTGGGTTGAGAACGGTGTATGGCTGGCACGACGGAGATAGAAGCCAAAGATTAGCATTCAGCTGAGCGAGGTCTGCAGCGGTGAGTGTCGCAATATCTGTCTATATTCAGAATCAGGCCGGCCTTGCGCCAACGTCGGCTCAAAAAATGACCTTGTGAACGATGTCGCTGCCAAAGTTTGCGGCGTATACTTGATACGCGGTCTGGTCCCAGTCGTAAGCAGCGACAACGATTGCGCCGGGGACACTGCTGCGACGGAGTGCGAGATGCAAGCCACCTACAAAAATGTCCGTGAACTGGCCGCGAAGATCCGACCTCGAAGCAGACCTATTCCGCTGTAGAATTCGATGGCACGCACGCTCATAGCAACAACTCAGAACGGACATGTACAAATCCGTCTAATTAGTCGACCAATCATCTTGTATTATGTCAGCTAATTGCAGCCTGACCTCGTTCCTCGAAGACCACACTCCGTTTCAACATTTTTCTCTGCTGGACGGCGCTTTTCATTGCGGACACCCGTGTTCTCCAGACGACACTGCCCGTCGATGTTGCCCAAGTCCGGCATGAATCCACGCGTACACTCTGACCCTCATATCTCGAGTACGAAGGGCACATCCTCTCCTGTCTTGTCCCCGTCGCCGGTCATCACCACGCCCAAGTCTAGATCGCGAAGTTTGCTCACTGACCTCGCTGGATGGCCCTCTTTTTCGGGCGCCCCTGCAAGCGAGAATGGTGGCGCACACCCGTCCGGCAGTCTCACGAGGTGCGCCATCCATTTCGCTCCGCGTATGAATTATGAATTCTGATCGCTTGGAATGCATCCCTTGCAGGGTAGGTCCTACGCCGGGAGCGCATCACAAGCCGAGCCACCTCCCTACACCGCAAAGGTATGCCCGGTCCGATGCATCTTCCGAGCCCGTCTCCCCAACAATTTGGTCCACCTGACATGCGACATTTTCAGCTCTGGAAACATGACGTCTTATCTCCTTGTGAGAACCCCTCCCTCGTCGCAAAAGTAAGTTGCACTGCCTTAGGGGCTCCCAGCCGTCGTGATCTCCGTATACAGTAGCCTACATCCCGATCACGAGTTGGACGTGCTACCCACCGAGTTTGGCTTCCATGTGTACGCGCGCTTGCCCGCTGTACCGCATTCCCCTCATACCAACGTTGTAGATCATCCTCTTCTCCTCTACCGTCCCGGCCACACTCGATTCCGACACCAGACTCGAGGTGCGTCTGGCCATCGGGACCCCAGGGTCATTCTGACGCATACAATGTTAGCCCGCTCGTAGCGCGATCTCGTGGACTGCATTTGCTCTCTCAGCTTGGGCGTACCAATAGCCACGACGAGTAAGCCCCTCGTCACTTGGCTCCCACATATCTCACGAATGTACAGAAGCAACAGAGATGCCTCACGATCACGGTACGTAGATAACTTGAGTCATGAACCAGTTTGCGATTCTGTACAGCGCATCTACGCCGCCACGTACACCCTCGCGACAAGCATCGACACGTCCTGTATCGCCCATGGTGCAATCCCGTCCCATCACACCTTTGCAGTGGCGATCAATTGAACGTTCCCCCGGGTCGTCTCGTCCCAATAACCCAATGGGTTCTCCTTTACAAAGAATCAAAGATGAACCCGGTCCAGATGCTGCGCCTTTGATTGAAAACAACCCAGCAACTAATGAAGCAACCGAGTTGCGCCGACCCGACTACTTTAAACGGATAGCACGCTTGGCTTCAGGTAACCCCACCAACAGTAGAGCCACCCACCCATCTGAATCAGGCGCCAAAGACGCCCTGCTATGGTCCTCGGCCAACCTGGGCATCATCGACAGTCCAACCAAGGGCAAACGGATCGCGCTCTTTCAGGAAACATCGGACGAGAGCTTTGAAGAGAGCTTGATGGCGGGACGCTACGCGAGTTATGTGAGTTGGCCTTTGATGCATCACTGCCGCGAGGTTCCTGGATCTCGCAACTGATCGCCCCGATCGTGTAGCGATCTGACAGACCTTCCTTGAAAGTCGACAGAGATGCCGAAGCGCCCAATCCCTTTGGAGGCGCAACAATGGGTTCTGGAGTGTTGACCGAAGCAGAGAAGCGCAGGAAAGCGCGGCTGGCTGCCTTTTTTCATCGGCGGCCTTTGACTACGCCATTGCTCCCCGTCGAGATGGAAGGCTGTGGCAGGGTACTAGTCAAGATCAACCCCTCGGAGCCGGAGACACCTCCCAAGCCCACGCCGAAAGCCAAACGGTCCCGGAAACGAAAAAAGACGTTGGATGCAAAGGCTGACGTGGACATGGCTGCGGTTCCGGAAGCCCGCGCGGTGGATGGGCCAAACTGGCCGGATACGGAGTTTCCATGGCGGTCCCGTCTGATGACAGCAGATGGCCTCTCAAACACCGAAAGGGAAGAGCGGCTGCGATACATTGCCAGTTTTCTCGATAGGGAGTCAGACGAAGAGGATGAGAGATGTTCTTCATGCGGGCCAAGTGACGCGCCATCGCAAAGTCCACGATCAGGTGGGGCCAAGCTTTTGTTGCTTCGCAAGGACCACCGACAAGGGTCGACAGGTTATGTCATTGCATGCGATCCAGCCGACGCTCGGGCCGCCTTGCTATCCAAAAAATCAATTCGGGCTGTCCAGCTGCGTCTTTTGCGCCGGCGAAATACGGATCGGGGTGTTCAGAGCGATGATGGCGAGGTGTTGTGCATCTGTCGGGGACGAGACGATGGCCGCCCACTGGTGCAGTGCGATGCCTGTCGGTCGTGGTATCATCTCGAGTGCATTGGGATCCGGAGCACGTCGGAGCTAGGGAGGGAGGAGGATCCTTGGTTTTGTGGCAACTGCGTGGAGGCCAACACCGTACTGCCGGTCGACGTGGCCATGTCGGAACCGACGTTCGTGGCGACGGACTCGGGCGAGCACGATGTCGGGTACGACCCACCATTTCTGAACGCGGTGTTGCATCCGTCGCCCGCGACGCCATGGACGAAGTCAGTGAGAACGCCGACGACGCCGCCGCCGCGGCTGCATGCGCCACACGCAGCGTCATCTTCATGGGACGAACCGCCGTCGTCGTCGTCCCGTGGGGACCCGCGCACGCCGCAATTTGGGAGGGCCTCGGGGTTCGGAGATACGGTGCGGGTGTATGGATCGACGCCGGGGGGATTACTGGAGCCATCAGTGTCGACGAACGACGAGTTTGATCCCACGTCAACGCCTTCGAGAGGGATCATGTTCGGGTTGCCCTTTGCGACGCCCAAGGACAAGCGATGGCGTGGTGGACATGAGCGGTTTCACACACCCAGACGTGCCGAGGATGGTACGGCATGTGTGCGGTACCACGGTAGGGTTGGGGAAACGCCGGAAGGACCCTCAGGGATGTTTCGAGCGGCGGGAAATAACGTGACGCCAGTTGAGCGGACGCTGAAACGGATGCAGGGAATGGAGTCGCCACTGGGGACAAAGAGGTCGAGACGGAAGGGTAGTGCATGTCCACACGACCACGATTGACGAATGCGACGATGTTGATTGGTGATTTGAACTTGTTGAGTAATTGAGTAGGCAATCATCCACGCACACAGCCTGGCACTGTCAATGTAGGTGGCTTTGACGATCACCCGAGCAGTCCAGCGCAGCACCTAGAAAAGGTCGCCGCATCAAGGGGTGTGGTGTGAAACGCCTAAAAGTTTCTGAGAGCACGAGGAGCCATTCAGGGACGGCGGTGCGGGTGCAATAAAAAGGAAAGTATCCGATTTTGCAATACCAGCGCTCCGCGGAGAGCGAGCAATGCAAGAGCGATGGACATGCCTAACGAACAATGGTAACCAAGTATGTACTGGGAGTACGGTGGAATTCTTGTGTAGTAGGAACGGAGGAGGAGCAAGTACGTAAAAGGTAATGCGGTGGCGGAAGTAATTTTCCCATGGGTTCGGTGATATAACAACCCAGGATTTCCTGCGACGCGACCAGTCAAACTCTTTCACATCATATGATGTCTCTAATCGCGTCTACCCTCGCCGACATCACCCTACCAAGTGAGTCACTATTACCATCCACACCCCGTGCTACCCTCACCCCTCATAGGATCATCGCGTCCCACACGCGCACAGCGCACGCGATTGGCACCACCGACCACCCCGCGCGCCAATGAACACCTTGCGGTGCTCCTCCCCAAGAACCTGTGGAAGGTGGGCACGCTTATCCTCGCTTACGTGTCATGGCTCACCCCGTCCAGCCCGACGCACTCGCCACTGCCTGCGACAATTTTTACTGTCGCGCCAAATTTTCTGTCCTCGAACGTCGCCACGTACGTGCCCTGTCCTGCCCTGCGCGTCAAATCTCACCTTGCTGTGCAGCACTGCAGAAAGTGCGGCGGCGTGTTTTGCCACCGCTGTACCTCGAGACTCACCCATCTCCTGGATGTGTCCAACCTCGATTTCCTCCATCCTCCGCGCCACGTCCCTATCTCCGCCTTTGACAGTCCCACATCACCAGTCAGCCTCGAAAAAGTCTGCGACGAGTGTTGGGATCAGATTTATGGTTCACCGCGCACCCCTGACACCCGACCGTCCACTCCTATGCTGACGACCTCCCCGTCTTCTACCGCCTCCCCATCACCGACGTCCTCCATTTGTGCTTCTCCAGTCGAGCAATCGACCCTGTCGGCAAGGGGCATCCGTGTTAAACGGAGTAATTCCCAACTTAGTACAAGGCACCACCTTCCTTTTCCCTCCGTCATGATCGCCGTGCCTTCAGATCTAGACCCTTCCCTCGGAGAATTAGACGCCTACCCTTTGCGCCGCTCCAGCATCATCTGCAAGGCAACCGGTGGCGGTCGCTGGGAACCCAAGAACTCTCCCCCACGCATCGGCGTACGCATCCCTGGCTGTAAAGCACCCTATGAACTCGAGATGGAGCGCGAGGACGCCGAAGAGCGTCGACGCCGCATGAATCCCATTGTGAGAGATGGAGGTGGGTCATGCCGTTTTTCACTTGCACCATGTGGGCTCATATTACCCAGCCTTTCAGTATCGATTTCGGCAGGATCGGAATCCCCCGGCGAGTATTTGTCAAACACCATGCCAGCTGTCTACGTTTTAATCTCGTGTGTGCTTAAACTTTATTCGCCTTGTTGTATCATTTTCATACCCGCTTGTGAACCCTTTTTGATACCCTACATGTTTTCCTTTATGCGTTACCGTAGGTTGCTATGACTGCTAACTAGTGTTGTCTATCTTAGTGTGCTTCTAGACCTTCGCGTGTATCTACATTACTTATACGATATTGCGTCGTTAGAGTGTCTGGGGTCCATCTGTGATTCACCTTGCCTCGATGACGTCCCTGAACATCGCCCAGGAAATTCGCTCCATATTCCCTGGCACTGAAGAGCTCGTCGTCCAATACATCGCCGGCTACCTCGTCGACGACGCCGGCGAAGACGAAGACGTCCTCCAGGTAGCCAACGACCTCCTCACCTCACTCGGACGCGATCGTCCAGACGATGTACAGAAACTCATGGCCCGTCTCCGCGACCTGCTCTCCGACCTGCTCGCCGCCCGCGCCCGAAACTCGACCCGTCCAAAGCTCATGAAGCTCGACAAGGTCGTCGATCTCAGCACGCTCGGCGCGCTATCCAGCACGATCGGTCTCGGCGAAGGCGTCGACCTCGAGAGCATCAACAAGGCAAAGTGAGTGTCCGCGGAATGCGTTCCTGTGCGCGGGATGTCAACATGGCACACAAGGGCATCCCGCGTCGACGTCAAGAAGCTCGAAAAGCAAGAAGCCAAGCTCAAGGTGCGTGTTGTGCGTGTTGGGGCTGGCGAGGCTGACCCCTCGGACAGGCCAAGATCGAGAAGCGTGCGCGGAGAGATCTGTACGAGGGGTCCAAGCTGCTCGATCAGCATCGCAAGCAGGTGCGTATCCATGCATGGCGTACAGCACGCTCGACGGACGTAAAATGTACAGCAAAATTACGAGGAAATGTTTATGAAGGTGCGACCGTCGTCATCGTGTTCCTATCGGTTCTTAGCCGAGGCTAGATCAACCCTATCGAAGCTGCTGCGGCTGCAAAGAACAAGAGCAAGGATATCCATCTCCCCTCTATCGACGTCAACTTTGCTTCTAATCGTATCTTGTACGTCTTTGACGTGGCGACGTGCCGTTCTCATCTCTCCCCAGGTCGGGTGCAAGTCTGACCCTCGCGTATGGCCGCCGCTATGGCCTGATCGGACGGAACGGTGAGCACCTTTTGACGTGCGACGACCTCCCTCACATCGATCACAGGCGTCGGAAAGTCGACCTTGCTTCGGCACATCGCCATGCGCGAACTCCCGATACCAGCGCACATCACGATCCTCTTTGTGGAACAAGAAGTACGTACCGTCACGTGTGCGTCCCGCGCGAGACTCACCACGCACAGATCGTCGGCGACGACACCACCGCGCTCGACTCAGTCCTCAAAGCCGACGTCTGGCGGGACCATTTGCTCAAGGAGGAAGCGCTCCTTAACGCCAAGCTCGCAGAGCTCGAGAGGGAGAGCGACGATAAGCGGTTTGAGGACGCGCGAGAGGAGGCGGCGACGCGGCTCGCCGAGGTGCACGCACGGTTGAGTGATATGGATGCCGAGAGCGGGCCTTCGCGCGCCGCCGCGCTTCTCGCTGGTGAGCCGAGGCTGGGACATGTCATGCAGACTGACGTCACAGCTGTACAGGCCTTGGCTTTTCGGAAGCTGATCAGGCCAGACCGACGATGTCGTTTTCGGGCGGGTGGCGGTGGGTTGTCGTTGTCGCTCTCTAGGGCTGTGTGTTCACGTATGCTCAGGATGCGTTTGGCGCTTGCTCGGGCGCTGTTTGTCAAGGTATGGCTTCCGAGGGCTGTTCGTGGCTTGGCTGACAGTTTCGTAGCCTGCTCTGTTGTTGCTTGATGAGCCTTCCAACCATATCGATCTGAACGCGTTGGCGTGGTTGGAAGACTATCTTCAAACTTGGTCAGGAACCCTCCTCGTCGTATCACACGATCGTGCTTTCCTGTGAGTCTGCCGCAATTATGCTGGATGCGAATAACATGGCTGGCAGGGATGCCGTTGCGACGGATATTATCCATCAACATTCAGGGCGTTTAGATTATTACAAGGGGTATGTGACGCTCTTGCACAGGATCGTGTTCCTTGACGCCCTGTCCCGTTTAGAAACTTTACCCAGTTCTATTCTACCAAGTCGGAACGTGATCGGAACTTGCGAAAAGAGTATGAGACACAGATGGACTACCGCAAGCACTTGCAAGCATTCATCGATAGGTGGCGATACAATGCGAACCGAGGCAAGTGGATGTGTTTATCGTTGAGAGTGGTGGGTTTGATGTGTTGGTGGCATGCAGCTGCACAGGCGCAGGCGCGAATCAAAATTCTAGAAAAGGTTGGTCGTTTCGACGTAGCTTTATACGACTGGATATACAATCACATTCCAGCTGCCTGATCTGGAACCACCAGAGGAAGACGAAAAGGAAACATTCAAGTTTGTACCTGATCAACGCAAGTCGTCCGTGTTCTGACAATCGCGTTGCAGGTTTCCAGACACGGAAAAGATACCGCCACCGTTGTTGCAGTTATCAAACGTCAACTTTGGATATAGCCCGGATCAAATCCTG
>JBBPNZ010000355.1:0-22308 GCA_038091195.1 Phylloporus rhodoxanthus | reverse complement strand
GAGGTGGTTACTATGATACAGTAACTATGGCAACCATCAGTCATGCTTCCATCAAGGGTTACATATAACAGCTGTCAAACTTTGACAGATGTGACAGGTAGTTACACAATTGAGTCAATGACATATTGAATTGAATTGACTATATCTCCATGGATACATATTCAAATTACATCAATTTTTTTTCACACATGGCCAGGAGCATGTGCTTCCCACCACCTACTTACACTTTGGCTATATTTATTCTTTCCCCTAAGTTATATAACAAACACTTCAAAATCTCAAAACATTGACTCAATTTTGGAAGTCACTGTATGTTGGATCTGATTGTCATCACCTTTGTTTATGTGGAGATGCTCTGTATGGACAGGGAAAAGCTGTGACATGGTAGGCCCTGATGTGAGCCCAGTGCCAACCTGATTGAAAATCCTTCTCACTGATTTGTTCCACTCTGCCAAGAAAGAATATATTTCTGTAGTTTCTTTGTACATCCCTTATCCAGGGACATCTACATCTAGCAACTCATTCACTTTATTGAAGTGATCTAATTTCCACTGTGTGGCAAGTCATCATTGCATCTGCCAATTTCTTTGGATATTACTGATCACACAGCCTGGGAAGAGAAAGATTCTGTAGATACTTATCTACAAATACAAGCTGTGATCTGAGTATGAGAGATGCGATGGGATGAGAGAGGGGGATGGGTGAGAGGCACAAGCCAGCACAAAGCAGGGACCACCTGTTGGGTTGGAGTAAGCTGTAAGAGTGGGATATGACATTGCAGAAGAGAAGCTAACAAGGGTTCACAGTGAGGAGCTGTGAGGCACTGGGGCTAGAGGATGAGGGTGGAACAAGGCAGGTGTAAGAGAGTGGCGAGGACATTGAAGTGACAAGCAAGGAGATGGGCACACAAGAGAAGTAAAGCACCATTTCCTATTGCTTGTCTGAAGACTTAGCACTGTATGCCAGTGAGGGAAACTGTGTTTGAGAGAGAGGCACTCAGGCCACTGGGCACTCTTCTCTGAAGAAGTTCCAGCCTGGTTGGGCCACTGAGCTGTAGGTAACAGTGTGAATAGGGACCAGTAGGGAGGTGAATGCAGTTTTGAGCATATGAAAGCTACATAGGCTTGCTGTCCTTCCAAGGCCATGTAGGGACTGTTATGGTTTTTCCTCCCCATTCTCTTTCGCTTTCTATTGGGCGGACTATTAGTCATGTTCTTCGTCCTCTTTTGGTGTTTCATACAATGACTCATTTGTTTTACACTCTTGTCTGATCCAACTCGGACATTCCCTTGATGCTATCTTTCCACAGCCTAACCTGTGTTCTCTCCTTTGATAGTCACATTCCACAGTCGTCTATGTAATCTTGTTTATGGTATCTTGATATTGACCCTTCCCCTTCGTTTTCTTCTTCGGGGAAGCATCTCCTTCTTCTTTTGTCTTTTCTTGGTCTGTGCTTATACTTCATCTAGTATAAGTACCTGCTTGCCTCATATGTATTTCTTAGTCTTGATCTGCGCAATACTAGCATACATTCAAGTCCCATCCTCATGACTCTAAGTCGATCTCTAGTCCTAGTCTCGCTTTAGGAAACCCCTAAGCGACCCTCATCCCTCGTCGTCCTCGTCTCGCTTTAGGAGACCCCTAAGCGACCTCTCGTCCTCCTTCGTCCCTACTGACTCTTGAGTTGGTCTCTTCGTGAGTATCACTCGAGCCGGTAAGCCTTAGGAGTGGAACCCATTGTGTACACTATGCATAACAGGGACCCCCACAGTTGAACAAGGCACTCCCTGGCCCCAAACAGCTGCATGAGCCTGGCCAGAGGCATGAGCTACTCTGACCCCAGGTGGTAAAAGTGGTCAAATGAAACATGCAGTGAATGCTAGAGGGGATCTCCTAGGCTTGCTTAGTAATCCAGCTTGGTATGGTCAGATAGTGAATGATGGGGTGGGATTGGAGTTTGGTATGCCACTGATGCTAGCAGTGTTAGCCACCTGGGCCAGAAACATCCTGTCATATCACACAAACTCACCATCATGTTCAATGATAAAATGAATATCAAGGTGTTCAGCCTTGTGTCTGTATTGATAACTAGAAGAAACAGCACAGTCAAAAAACAGTAGCATTCTGCCATAAGCATGGTGAAATCAAAGACTTGGTGCCAAGTGTCACCATAAAATGAAACAAACCTTTAAAGACTCCCCTGTCACAGTGCCACTCAAAAAAAAGACTGACACACCATGTTGAACTTATCTGATACCAGGTCCTGTTGGTTGGTTAGTAACTGAGATCCATGATTATTTGCAATGCCAGGAAGATCAGACTTTGATCACATCCTGATAATACTTTATTCTCTTGAGCCTTTAGAATGTATTAGAGTTGAGTTCATGGAAGGCACCCCAGCACAAAGGACATAGTTTGCAATGTCTGACATCACTGATTATTGAATCACACCTGATGCTTGTTTAGACTCAAGTACAGAAGTCCAGAATACATTTACAATAGTTGGCAGATGTTAAAAAAACACTTGAGTGCTTTGGAACTGCTGTGTGTCATCCACAATACCAAATTACACTTCAACTTCTTTATCAGACATGTGTCTCCTCTGCTTGGCAAGTTTTTTAGTGTAGGTGACCAGCAGAAGTATGATAGATGGTAATGTGCTAACAAGGACAAGGCTTGATGTAAGAACAAGGGTTTCAGACAATGCAATGAATCTAGCAATGCAAACAATAACAAAGCCAATGTTAAGGATGGCAAAGATAATTGCAAATGTTGCATAGCACATGCTTTTGATGTGTTCCTGAATGTTGTCAAAGGTGTGATTGTCATGAAAGACTAAAATTAAACACCTTGAGCTCTGCAGGTGACAGTCAACCATAATGGATGTGCATGCCTTCTGCCATTACCAGGAAGGACATTGTAAACAACATGAAAAAGTTACTGCCATTGGTGAAATGGATGCTACAAGACATTGTTAATCTGCATGTTCATGGGAGAGTAATGGCAACCCATGTGAGGCAGCTATGAAACTGTACAATGGTCCCTGCAATGATGAGACATGATGTGAATATACACAGAGGAGAGAGGTCTACTTATGAGCTCAATCGACCAATTTGTATGATCATTCAGAGCCAACTTGACATCCTCAAAGTTATGTGATGAACAGATCATTTTGTAGAGAGTAAGCTCTAGTATGGGTTGGGCAATAGCCTTGCATATCTTTATTATGAATATCTGCATGTCATTGGAAGGGTGGTATGTGAGTTACAGGGGAGTAGCATCAGGCAGTGGATTTAAATAACTCAGAGGATGAGCATATATACATAGGCATGCATCACTATGTGCCTGATCCTAATCTTGGGCACACAGAGACAATGATCTAGATTCTTGCAAAGACTCTTCAGCTGAAATGAGAATGCATGTTCAGCAAGTTGTCTGTGGTTTATGTTGCCCAGCAGGCAAGCTGATTGGTGGAGATTCTATGCATTTAGCTATATACAGCATGTTAATTAACTTACCCTCGCTTGTGTCATCTAAGTAACTAAATGGAGTACCATTCTAGAGTTGAACAGCTGGCTTAATCCACTGATGTTGGGTGAACAGAGCAACTGCAAATGGCAGGTGTAAGTAATACTATACATATAAGGTTATTACATACATACATGGATTCCCATTCTTATTTCCATCTCAACTCTGGTCCCTCCAAGCACTTCTCACTTCGTGTTTTGTTGAACCTGAAGAGAGTCCCTGATCAACTGTCTGCAATGAAGCAAGTACTTATGTGTTGTTATGTAAACCATATTCATCCCATAGGCCTGTACAGCTTCCAGGACTGTCACAGCCTTTCAAGGTTTGTGTAGTCTAGTATTTATCTGTGATGTTAAAATTTGCAAATTTAAAAGCTTTTGAGTCTTCCTATCAAAACCTTTTGCTTGATCTGGAGAGACACACAAGTCAGCCCACTGAGTGATTTCAGGCCTGCATCAGTACTCATGAGCAATACCTTGGCTGGGATTTTGTGAGTGCATGTTGAATGTGGGGTTTGGACTTGTTTAGACCATAAACTGTTCTGGTGAGCTTGCCAAATCCAGGGTGGGACAATGTACAGTCGACTCCCTTGTAATGAATACCAAGTAAAACAAATAATCCCTTGTAACATATAGCTTTTTAAATATCCCAAGTTGATATGTGGGGAATTCTGTACATAATGAATAACTCTTTTATAGTGTATAATGAATAGCACTTGGAAGTGGTCAAAACAAATAGCATATGTGAAATAACTGCTAAATACAGAGGTCTGTGACCACCTATGGCAATAACAACCAGGAATTTACTATTTACTTGGTTCTTTTTTAGTTCTTAACCCCTCTTAAGTTGGATTTCTGGAATTCACTACTGTATGAAGTCATATGTGCTGAGTTCCCACATGTTTGTCTTGTCACAACAGTAAGGGGAATTCAACCATGCCAACCAGACAACAATGCCAAGACCATATTGGTCCAAGGCACAGAAGACATATAGCTTATGCAGCCAACCCAATAACATCAATGTGCACTGAGCTTAGCAACTCCAAGAGTATGGATGATGTCAGAAAACCCTGAGAACATTCCAGGTGATAATCAGCATGTCAACTGGACGTACAATCCAATGAAGACTGGAGAGGAAGGTGTGGATATGTAGCAAGTCAAGATGGCAATGCTAAAGTGTTGGAAGAGCCTCTAGAGGCTGCAGGTGATAATAACAGAACATATTTACCAGCAAGGGTCACCAAACTGACAGATGCCATACTGCATTGGTGTAGAGGGAACCACATGCTCTTTTTCTTGTAGATGTATGTCTCTGGCTAATCACACCCACAATGAATACTCTCTCATAATTTATACCATTGGGCCTGTCCTGACAGCTATTCGTTAAGAGGAAGTCAACTGTATACATGTTGCCATTATGACTTGTTCATGTGGGAACTTTCTTACTGTAGTATATAATTTGTTGCCATGGTATATTGATATGAGCAATCTAAATATGGGTTAGTTTGCACTTAGCCTCGGCCACCTCGACAGTAGGCTAATTGGAATGGTCCTATTTGACTGGAATTCACCCATTGATAGTTGTTCAGGTTTGTGTATCTTTAGAAGATTTGAAAACTTTTTTTTACTCAGCCATTGGATGTGGGTTGAACTATTGAATTAATTCCATAGCCACCATGATGTTGGACTCTGACCAGAACCACCATTAGTCCTGACATTGAATCAGCCACCACAGCGATCCAGTACATGTCTGTTATCACTCGCGACAACATGCTTATACTCCAAAGAGCTGAGCTAGACAATAGAATGAGACATTATGATCACCAGCTGGTGGTTCACCATCATAATGGCAACCTCAATAATGTACCTTTAAACAGGCTCTCTCCCTTTTTGTGGAGTGAACCTTCTTGTCCACCTCTCATCATAGTTAGTTTACTCCACTGGCTTTTGAAAACAGTTATTTCCAGCATTTCGCAACCATGCATTGTCCCTTGATTTTGACTTCCTCAACATAATCATATCCCAAATGTTGTGATTCTTGTCCAGGTCCTCAAAAAGTAGAAGAAATCCATATGTCCATCTAATTGCCCATTTGTGTACTCAAACCCCAAACATCTGGTGAATGGCAAGAATTCAAGAAATGATCCTTGGCATGAAAGTCTGCACCTCCATGCTTACCCCATCCTCATTCTCCCAGGTGCTGCTTGAGATTGTGGTGCAGTTCAAGGACCCACCTTTGTCTCCTAACACCCTCTGCTAGAGCCCATCCCTTTTTTCATCTCCTTGCTGCCTTTTCTAAGTTTACAGACCAGTCTGAGACACATACCCTCCCACTCACATCCATCTTGCCTGATATGAAGTTGGACATGGCCAACTACATCCACCTGCAGCAGCTTTATAGGACTTGAGCACAGGAGGAGAAGGAGTCCCCTGCATGTGCTGGTCGATGATGGTGTAAACCTATTTGTCAAGAACACCTATGCATTGCAGTAGGCTGTGGGAGTGTTTGACCAGGATAGGATAGTGCTCAGTACATATGTGCATTATTTATGGTGATGTGTGCATCACAGTAATAAGGTTTATGTTCTGAGAATTCTAGGTAAAATTTCCAGTGTGTAACTGTCACACAGCATCACTCTCAGTAAGCACAGGATTCCAAATGGAACACACTGTGCAATCCTTGCCTTTGTTGTCATATTGTGCCGCTCCCCAGTATTTTCTCAAACCACCATCTTGAATCATGTCCCATTTGTCCAAGATACTAGTTGCCATTCTCGATTAGAGTGAGGCTATATTGATCAGCAAATTACTTGCTTGGGAGATTTGCCCCCTGAATGATAACACAGTGTGAATTGCCAGTTTGATTCAGTGTATAGTGGATCTGCAGGTGCAGTACAAGCAGCTTGGGGAGATTGATAACCTCAATGAGGCCATTGTTTTCAACCAGGAAGCACTTTCACTTTGCCCACCTGGCCATTCTGATTACTTAACATTTTTGAGCAGTCTTGCAAATGGTCTTTTCTTTTTGTACAAGCAGCTAGGGGGGGGGGTGATGACCTGAATGAAGCCATTGTTCTTGCCTATGAAGCACTTTCACTTACCCTTCTGGACACTTTCATTGCTCATTGTCCTTGAACAATCTTGCAGCCCACCTCTTCTCTTGGTATGAGCACCTTGGAGGGATTGATGATATGAATGAGACCATTGTTCTTCCCTGGGATTCAGGAAACACTCTCATGTGAATGATCTTGCCATTTATCTCTCCTCTCTGTATGAGCAGCTCTGGAGGATCAATGGCCTGAACAAGGCCATTGTTCTTGACCAGGAAGTACTCTCACTTGACCCATCTGAATGCCCCTATGACTGAATGTCTTTGAACAATCTTGCAGATCTTCACCCCTCTCAGCATGAGCAGCTTGGCTCAAAAATGCACAACTCACTTGTTTTACCAAAGGAGTAGATTCTCAATCACCTGCACCTTGGCTAGTGTTCTTGAATGTTTTGACCAATCAAGTACTGTATACTGTTGTAAAAAATGTCATAGTTGAAGTTATCATCCATGAAGTCCCAGGATGTGCAACTAAAGAATGCAAAATGGAGCTAAAGTTCAACTTAGTGTTATGCACATGATATTGATAGGACTGGCAGGCCAATCACCTGGACAGTGACATAAGCAATTGTGCAAGGTTCTACCTTTTGCATCTTGAGCAAAGTAGCAGCATTACTACAAGTACAAACATGTCGTGAAGAGTAACAGTTGTGAAGCTCTTCATTAGCTTCGTTTGCAGCCCCCTCACACACAGCAGAGCTTGGAGAGGTGAAAATACAGTGGAATGCCTGTCAGTAGATATGTAGTAAGTAGTAGAAATGTTAAGACCGGTTTTACTCCGGAGGTAACTCCGAGGAAGTCCGGAGTTAGGAGCGGATGGGACTTGGCTTCACCGTATGTGGTGCACCCTTGTCTTCACGCTGGTCCCGTATTTCGGAGTTGGTCGGACGGAGGAGTAAGGACTCAACACGAAGTGTGAATAAGTCAGTCAGAGAGGGTCGGAGTAGGAGGAGTAAGTCTAATGTGATATTCAAACTGAAGTATGAGTATCGAGTACAGAGGATTTATATACAGCAGCGGAGTTAGGAAAATACTCGTATATGGACGGAGGCAGAGATGGAGGAAAAGTAAGCCAGAGCTGTGTCCGCAGTTGAACACAGCCGCGGTCGAATCTAAGAAGCGAGTCTAATACAAAAGAGTCAAAGGGACAAGGAACAGAATGAAGAGGAGTATAAGAAGGAACTCCGGGAACTCCTAAGTGCTTCTTGGGAGAAAGTGCTCCGGAGTTGGTGGACTTGAGAGCGGAGCTCCAGAGTTGAACTTAACGCGATTTCCTGGATATGACAAGAAATCAGAACAGTGTCGAATGAAATTACACACCTTCAATAGCAGCCCACCCTTGAAAAGACCTAGGGAAAGGTGATTACACTGGTACTGACCCATTGCTTACAAAAAGGAAGACCACATGTTTGCAGTCACTGGATACCTTTGGTCATACTTGCAAATAGCATTTCATACACTAGAACAGAAATTCAGATGGAGGAAAATCAAAATCAAAAGAACTTACATAGGGTCAGTCCAGTTATAATTGACCAGATAGATGAGGCTGCCCATAGCACCATGCCCAAACCCTCAGTTTTCCTTGAGATTGCTGATGAGGAGCTTAGGATGGGGGGTTTGGCTATTCAGCCAAATGGCAGCAGATCACTTCAAATTATTGGCGTCATCTCCATGAGCACAATCAGTGCCTTTCCTGAGCTTTAACAAATGAGAACTCATAACTTTCAATAGATGTTAATTACTCACCTCTATGCAAGCATACTCCAGTGCATTCAAATTGTTGGCCTGCATAAGCTCCATAGTTGATGGGCACCACTTGACAAGCTTCTTATAGGAATGATAGACATGCTCCTGTCTGTCACAAACAATTAAGATCAGGAAATGCTGAATTTGATCAACTAATCAAATGCTTACTTAGCAGTTGAGGCCACATCTTTGATGTTGTCAGAAATATCAGCCAGCAAAATGTGCCAATCATGCTTGCATATCAAGTTGATAACAGGGTCCAAGAGGCAAACAAGTTGACAAATGGCTTGACCCTCCCAGACATAGGAAAAAAACACTGAAGTACAAGCTGTCAGACAAACAATAATTGTAATCAGAGAAAACTTATAGCTGCTTTACCATCTTGCTTATAAGCCTTGTATTCTCTTCTTCAAGTGCAAAAATTTGCTGCTGCATGGTAGCATAGTGCTCAGGAGCTGGATTTTCAGACATGGTGGGCAAGTCAGTGAGTGATTTAGAGTGATCTGAAATCAATAAACATCTCTGCAACTTAAATATCACATACACCCAAAGGTTCAAGGTGCATGTTGAATTGATGGTGATGTAGCATGGCAACTAAATCTGATACTTTTTTCAGACAATTGAATTAACTCCATTATAGGATAGAAGAACAAAAAAAAAGGAAAAGAGGAAACACACCACTGTGTTGTCAGCAAGTCCATGCAACAATCCATTCAAATTACCAGGGTTGCACAAAAGGTGGCTATATGTGGACAAACACATGATGAATCAAGTGGGAAACTGTATGCATCAGATCTGTGCTGCAGAGCTTTGGCATACAATCTCTGAGCTATTCCATTTCCTATACATCAAGACAATTTCTGTTAGTGGTGGTGGTATGGATTTCTTACCTGCCAGCTTCAAGCCACAGGGCCATCAATCATTTGAACCAGATTAGCTGAGGAACAGTTCTGCAATGGTTGTCACTTAGGATAGTCAAAAAAGGAATCAGCCAATAGGAAGGCTTGCTCACTTATGATAGAAACCTGCTGTCTATTTCAAGCACTTTAGAGATGCCATTAGCTGAGGCATCAGGTGAAGGTTTTTGCAGCTGAAAAAGGCATGGTAAGCAGCTCCATTCATTTGGCTATACATAAACAAACCAATTAGTACTCACAAATTATGCAAAGTGTCTTTTTGAAACAGTTACATTATGTTATTGGACTACCTGTCAGATGAGCATGTGAAAGGTCATATGTATGCTGGTACCTTGATACAGGTGACAAGGCATCAATGGGCAAAATGCACAAGTATGTGAGGACATACTGGGGGGAAGATCTTTTGAAGACAATTGATGAGGCCAAAGACCTTGAAACAGCATGCAATGGAGTCAAGAAATATACTAAGAACAGATCAGTTGTGGTTGCATTTCAATGAAAAGAGAAGGTATCTTACTTGCATAGGCAACATACCCACACAGAGATGAAAGCTGAAATTGTGCAGTGGGTTGCAGAGAGTCTGTGATCATTCAAGATTGTTCAGGACAGGGGAATTCAGTGTCTGATGAAGACAGGGCAACTAACATATTACATACCTCACCTGACAACAGTATTGTGGGATGTTCAGCTTGTGTTTGCCAATATGTGCAAGCAGATTGCTAAAATGCTTTGTGTGAGTATGGTTTTCCATCAAATGACTGAAACTGAATTACACTTACTAGGAATATGATGAGGAGTTGAGTTTCACAACCAATGCTTGGACTTCCCTGAACCACAAGGCATTTGTAGTGGTTACTGTCCATCTAATGCATGAGGGTAAGCCACTTGCACTAGTCCTCAACATTGTCAAGGTTGTGAAAGTGCATTGAAGACTTACTTTGCAGGGCATGACATTAAGCCAAATGCAGTCACATAGTGGTATAAATCTTGCAGAAGCAGTTACAACCATTCTAAAGGAGCATGAAATATCAGATAAGGTCAGTTCATGGTGAGGAAATTGACTTTGAAGTTACTCATCTAATACCAGCTTGAAGATATTGAGTATTACTGTGGACAATGCAACATCAAATGATACCATGACAGATGAGTTGGCTGACATTCTTGCCCACTTTGGAGGAGAGGCAGGGCAGACATGCTGTTTTTTGCATATTATTAATTTAGTTGCAAACATGCTGATAAGGTTGTTTGACTTACCAAAGGGAAAGATAGGGACACAGAGTGTGGATGATGAAATAAGGAAGCTGGCCAAAGATGACAAGCTTGAGGATCTTTATACAAGGACTGCAATGGAGAGGGGAAAGATGGAGGAGACAATGTTGACGGATGGGTTGATGAGATGGAATTACTGACTGATGAGGAACAGGCCAACCTGGAGCAGCATTTGAGACTGCTGCATTTGATACTTGCAAAGGTGAGTCCATGCCAATGCTAGTTAAACTGGACATACCTTAAACTCTTGCAATTGCAGATCTGCAAGCTGTTGTTCAAAATCATACACTCAACCACAATACTCCTGCTGGCTTGGACATCAATACTATGTGAGCTAGATATAATACTCAAAAACCTTCAATGTGATGTTTTGACCCATTGGAATTCCATGTTTGATATGTTGAAGTATGCACTGAAGTACTAGGCTGGAATAGATTCAATAACAGACAAAAATAAGCTAGGACTGAGCAGCTATGGGCTTAGTGAGCAGGAATGGGACTTACTGGAACAACTGTGCAGTGTCCTGAAGGTGCATGGTGGAAGCAATGAACATGCTGTATTATAACATGCTGATATCATATGGTCTAGATTCTGAAGGATGCTACACTCTTCTTTTTCCGCTCTACACCAAACCTTGCCATGGTTATCCCAGCCATGGATTACATTGACAAGATGTTCACTACAGGCTTACTCAAAAAGGGACAACTCAATCCTGCAATCCATGCTGCTATCGGGCTTGCAAAAAAGACCCTCAATAGGTATTACTTGCTCACAGACTCTTTCAACTTGCATTACATTGCTATGAGTACATTGTATGGCTCTTGAACATGAGACACACTAACCCCTACCACAGTCCTTCATCCCCAGCACAAGATTGAGTATTTCAAAGAGGCTGGTTAGTTACCTAAATGGATTATAACTGCAAAGCAGCTCATACATGACATCTACAATAATTCATATGCATCTCACCACACCACACCATCAGTGGATGAAGATATCAAGGAGGTCAAGGGAAATGAGGTGAACACAGTATGTAAGTACAATATAACCTATATGCTAGCGTAATTTTGCTAAGTGGTCTAACCAGTGAAAAGCATCAGACAACTTGTTCAACAACCTCCTATCACTCACTAAATTCAAACCAAAGCAGTCTTGTGATGAATTGGATGCTTATCTAGCTGCTAACATCACAAACATCACAGATTCACTCTCTTGGTGGACTAAACATCAGGAAGTTTATCCCCTGCTGTCTTGTATGGCCATCAATTATTTTTCAATTCCTGGTAAGTCACCAATACATACATATACTCTAACATGTAAATTTTATTGATAATGGTTGTATGTAGCTATGTACTTTGGTTGATGTTGGGCGTCTATTCAGCTGTGGCAGAATTCTTCTATTGCATGTTCACAATAGGCTATTAGCTTAAACCATCTATGTGCTACTTTGTTTTGGATCATGGAGTCAATTGGAACTTGTGAAAGATGTGGATGTACAAAAGGTTGCTCTGATGGATGATGTTGAGGATGGAGATGAGGTTGAGCTACCAGTCAGATGGGATGCAATTGTCATTGAGTAGATGTGTTGTTTACATGGTTTCGTATAGTAATAATATATACCCTCAGGTATACCCATGACAGGTCATAACCCATGTACCCATGGGCAGTACCCATGGACTTTAAGACCTGCAGGTTGACAGGTATAGGTATTGTGCAGATAAGGTGTGGGTCAGCATGGGGATACTCATGGGTTTATCTGTGCAGTTTCCTGGGTGGATGTGGCAATGGTGGGTGGTTCATTGAGTGAGCTATTGCTAGTCATCAATGGTTTGGGGGTGGCAGATAGCACTATCAAACAAGCCATTGGGTGCCAGGCAACATCGTTGAACAAGCCCAACAGCTCATCAACAGTCCTAAAGGGGTGGGTGATGTACTGGAGTGTGCAAGATAAGCTAGGGGCAAGTAAGACATGGGGAATGTATGGAAATGGCAGTAGTGCAGGCCAGCAGGTTGTGCTATCATCACAAGTATGGTAGGTGGTGCTTGAGAAGGTTTGCCCATTTGTTGGTAGTTCTACTAGCCTTTGTCCACTTTAGCAGCAGTGGTGGAGGCTAGCAGTGAGAACAATGCTAAAAAGGCAGGCAGACAGACAGAAATTAATTGCAGACCAGCTGGTCTGCAATAGGTTTCAAACTCCACTAGCAGTTACAACCACACTAAGTCTCTATCAAGACTGGGTCAACTCCTGAGGGAACTCCAGAACTCCAGAGTTTGGGTCAGAAGAGACTGTGACTTCATCATATATGGTGTGCCCTTGTCAACATCATGTCCTCAAATTTGGGCAGAGGGTTGGAGGTCAGAGATGGATGCGAGTAGAGGAGTGGAATCTAAGTTGATATTTGAACTAAGGTTACATGGTGGAGTACAAAGGTTTATATATGTATGGAGTCAGAATGAAGTGACTAATGAAGAATTAGAAGGGATTGGTAAGTAATGAGTAAGATGGAAGTCGGAGGAAGCATATGCCAGAGCACTGCAATGGGTATGATGAAGCTGGAGCTGTGCTCACACAGGTATAGAGGCAGACTAAGGGCAGAGCTAAACTAAATAAGAATGGAATAGAATAAACATAAGGAAAATAGAGATAAAGTCTGGAGACTTCTAGTGGTGTCTTGATAGAAAACACACTGGAGTTCTGAAGGAAGGAGGTCCAGAGGTAGTGGAGGTAGTGGAGTTGAACTTAACTCAAAATCATACATATGACAGTATCCCCCTTTTAGGCCTAAACCTCTAAGGGCCTTTAGTGATGACAATGCAGAGTATGGAGTTGGAGTTTGAAAGATTGCTTATTGTTCACCTGTGTATAAGGTCTGTTTGGATAAGTTTTGCTTCCTAATTCCTAACCACCACCATCCCCATGTCTGACAACACCAACATTAAAACTTGGTTCAATAAAGCTCTCATGAAGAACAAGAATAATGACAAGGAATTGGGCATGGTAAAGTTTAATGAGCAGCAAAGACAAGTAAGGGTGAGGAAGGAAGCGAAGGAGTGGAAGGTGCATGAGGAGGTGGAGAAGAAGGTGTGAGAGGAAGCAGAACAGTGCAAGGTGGAGGAGAAGCAGAGGGTGGAGTCAGAGAGGTGAAAGGCTAAGGAAGCAGCCAAGAAAAGGGTAAGTTAGAAGATGCATGTGCTGCAATGAAACTGAGGGAGTCAGATGGAGGAGATTCAGATGTAGCAAAGTGTCCAGAAGGAGAAGAAGTGGGCCTCTGCAGAGTTGCCTGCTTGCATGAGGTGCAAGAATTGGAGGATTGAATGTGAGCCCAAGACTTGTAAGTCCACCTTGTGCTTAGGGTGTTAAGAGGCAAAGGCAAAGTGCAAGAGGCCTAGAGAGGAGAAGCTGGAGAGAAAGAGAAAGAGGGTGAAAGTGGACAAAAAAGTGGAGGCAAGGCTGAGTGGCTCCAAGAAGACAGAGGGAAATGGGTCTGCAGAATGCCGGGGGCTCACTGAAGTTGCCAAGGTGCTGGTGGGCATTCAAGAGGCATTGGTTATGCAGAACAGGATTCTGCATAGCCAGACCACTGTTTTGGAGTGGATGTGGGAGCTCCAGGCAGCTTAGTATTATAAAGGGGACCTGGACTCAGAGGAGTCAGGAGTAGATGAGTTGGAGATAGAGGAGGTGAGAAGGGACTTGAGGGGTTTGAGTGTGGAGAAAAGGGAAGGGAAGGGAAAGGAGAAGGAGATAGGATCAGAAAAGGAGTTAGAGTCAATAGAGAAGGGAGAGGATGTGTTAAGACCAGTTTTACTCCAGAGGTAACTTGGAGGAAGTCTGAAGTTAGGAGCAAATGAGACTTGGCTTCACTGTATGTGGTGCACCCTTGTCTTCATGCCGGTCCCATATTTTGGAGTTGATCGAACGAAGGAGTAAGGACTCAACACAAAGTGTGAATATTGTAAGTTAGTCAAAGGGGGTTGGAGCAGAAGGAGTAAGTCTAATATGACATTCAAACTAGAGTATGAGTATCGAGTACAGAGGGTTTATATATGGAGGTGGAGTTAGAAAAATACTCATATATGGATGGAGGCAGAGATAGAGGAAAAGTAAGCCAGAGCTGTGTCCACAGTTGAACACAGCTGTGGTCGAATCTAAGAGGCGAGTCTAATACAAAAGAGTCAAAGGTATAAGAAATAGAATGAAGAAGAATATAAGAAGAAACTCTGGGAACTTCTAAGTGCTTCTTGAGTGAAAGTACTCTGGAGTTGGAGGACTTGAGAGCGGAGCACTGGAGTTGAACTTAGCACAATTTCCTGGATATGACAGTATCCCCCTTCTAGGCCTGAACTCCTGAAGGCCTAAGCATATAACAATGTGGAGTGGGAAAATCAGAGTCTGAAACCTCGCTTATTGTTCGGCTGTGTATAAAGTCTGCTGTGGTTAGTTGCTGCTTTTTAACTCACAACCACTATCATGTCTGCCCCCCTTAGTAATATCAAAGGCTGGTCTGAGGAGCAGCTCAAGGAGAATAAGAATAATGAAGACGGTGTTAGCACCGCCAAGCTCAATAAGCACTGGAGGTGAGCGAAGGTGCGGAAGGAGGAGACAGTGAAAGGCGCATGAGGAGGCTAAACAAAAGGTGCATGAGAAGGCTGTGTGCCACCAGACAGAGGAGAAGTAGAGGGTGGAGGCAGAGAGGGAGGCACGAGAGGAGGCGAAGTACAAGGTGGAGATGCAGAAGGCCAAGGAAGTGGCCAAGAAAAGAGTGAGTTCAACACCCATCTGCTTGACAGAGCTAATCAGAGGTAGGTGGAGAAGATTGCCATGCAATAGAGTGGCAAAGGGAAGGGGAAGGCACTGGAGGCACCGGTGTGCAACTGCTGTGCAGAGCATAGGCTTAGGTGCGAACTTGGGCCTGGTAAGTCAACCTCATGCAACAAGTGTCACAAGGCCAAGGCCAAGTGTGAGCAGCCTGGTGAGCAGAAGCCAGAGAGGAAGCACAAGCGAGTGCAGGTGGAGGAACCAGAGGTGGGGCCAAGCGGCTCAAAGAGGGTGAAGAGGGTGTCAGAGGAGAGTAACAGAATGTTGGAGCTGGCAGAGGTGCTGAGGGGGGGCCTAAAGACCATCATGGAAGCCCTTGACAGGCAGGGGAGGTTTCTCCAAAAGTTGGTGGAGCTGGAGGTGGAGAAGGTGGAGTTGATGCAGATGGACTGGTGGTAGTTGGAGGACGTGGAGGACAAAGTAGAAGAAGAAGCAGAGGAAGGAGAAGAAGTAGAGGTAGAAGAAGATTTGCTGGAGTTGGCAAAAGAGAGGGAGGAGAACAGAGATGGGTCAGAGGAGGAGAAAGAGGAGAAAGAGGAGGAAGTAGTGTAGTTCGCCTCACTCCTCACTTGCTGTACATAATGTAATCATAATTGTTTCTTGTTCATGTGATTAAGCAGAGTGAGGTTTGGGTTTATCCAGGTATCGGAGATGGTAAGCTTGAACAAGCTCAGACACATGCTCAAGTTCATTAGCCAATAACCAAGATGTTTCTTCATCTGTACCTTCATATCTGGACCAATAATGTACTAGATACAGAAGTTTGCAATTCCGGCATCGATTGTCAATCTTGGAGTCAAGGATCTCAGAGATCTCGTACTTGGCTTCACCATTGATGTTGACTGGAGGTGGCAGAGTTTGTACATGATTTGGGATTGTGTTTGGTATTGCAGGTTCTAGCTGCAAAATGTGAAAGACAGGGTGAACAGACTTCATGGAGTCTGGAAGTCAGAGTGTAATGGAGTGAGTGCCTTGCTGTGCAATGATTGTAGGCAAGAGCAGGGGTATGGATAACCCATGGGGGTTAGGGTATAGGTACTGAACGGGTCTGGGTTCGGGTCCGTGAATTCTATGTCAATACCTGCGCCTTAATTACCCATACCCGTAGCTTAAACCGTAGCTTATCTGAGCATGTGATAAGTAAATATAGGGGACTCAGCCACAGCTCAGGCTACTCTACTTTGTCATGTGATTATACAGGAACCAACAAGACCCAACTCCGCCATCCACTTCCGCATCTGTTAGTCATGTCCGAGACTATTGGAAAGCGTATTCCCAAAAAGACAGACAAGGCCCGAGCAGCTCTCGAAGACCAACTAGCTTCCAAAAAGAGAAAGCAAGTTGATGATCTCAGGAACTCAGATGAGCCTGACTGGGGTGATGACCATGATGAAGCTTCTAATGCCACGAAAAAACAATGCCGACCTGACCGGGGCCACAACAAAGCTTCTAATGCTGTGAAAAAACAACACCAAGTCATGGTTAGTAATGCGGCTTGAGGTGCTGATGAGTCTGATGACACACACCCAGAATGGCAGGCAGGAAGCCTCCAAAGAACGGGAGACCAGCCCAGGTAGTGAATCTGGTGACAAAGTCCGAATCACTGTTGACTCAGATGATGAAACTGAGAAGGTTCCGGAGAGTTCTGAAGATGAGCTCAGTGAGTACTAATAGTGGTCACGAATCATTCCTCCACTTACCCTTGCATGCAACAGATCGGTTGATGAAAGATTGGCATGCACCTGTATATGGTTTCTTTGAACTGAAGCTGCTGATTGTTGAGGTAAATGGCTGCCGTGCCCATGACTTCATATGTGGTGCATGTGGCTGTGGCACGACAATCCATAGATACTTGGACAAAAAGGATGCAAAGTCCACCGGAAACTTGAGAAAGCATGCAAGGAACTGTTGGGGGGTTGAGCTCATGAAGACCACAGATGGTGCAAAAGACACCACCAAAGTACGTGAGGCACTCATGAACACAAAGGGTAACTGCAAGGATGGCTTGATAAAATTAGTGTTTGAGCAGACAGGCAAAGAACGAGTGGCATACTCACATCGGCCACATACCCACGAGGAAACACAGTACACCACATGTCACTTTGATGGAATATTGATGAGCTGACCTGGGACTGATGGACTATAGTGCTGAGATTGTCCACTGGGTGTCTGAGGACCTTCAACCATTCTCCATAGTCGAAGATGAACACTTTCAAGCATTAATGAAAACAGGATGACCTCATTACTACTTACCATTAAGATGGACAGTTGCCCGAGACGTTCGTCTTGTCTTTGCACAGACCTGAAAGAGAATTGCTACAATGCTTAAGGTCAGTAACCATCCATACCAATTCAATGGTCGAGCTCATGATGTTTACTAGGAGTATAACAGGAAAATGAACTTTATGGCAGACACATGGTCATCGCCCAACCACCAGGCATTTGTGGCCTTCTGCATGCACTTGGAGCATAAAGGAAAGCCTCTGTCAATGCCATTAGACATTGTTGAGGTCGCCTCTGTGAGTCACATACCTTTGCAAGTGGCTGATGGTTAATAAAATGACAATAGTCACATACTGGTCTTGAGCTTGTGACAGTGTTTGCGAAGATGCTAGACAAGTTTGATTTGGCTGATAAGGTTAGTACTGTGTATTCAAAGACATCTTATGCTAATATAGCCTAGATTCTGGGTGTAACGTGTGATAATGCATCAAATAATGATGCAATGATCAACTCACTGAGCGATCTCATACCAGCATTCGCAGGTTCCACAAACCAGACATGTTGCTTTCTGCATGTTATGAATTTGATAGCAAAGTCCTTACTGCGTCAATTTGACACTGCAAAGACAGACTTGAATGGAAGCGGTGTAGAGAGCCAACACTCTCTATGTTCGTAATGTTCCACCCTGGTTGATAATACTTGCATATCTGTCATGTTCTGTGCCCATATACTGTAAGTCCATCCGTGGTGAGTCGTATCTATCCATTCATGGTTACTAATATCTGTCCCATGTATCCGTTGACGGACACGACGAACCGGTCTTGTTTCTCCTTGTTTGTCTACATTTTGCTTTTGTCCTTACATTTTTGTGATATCACACCACTTTTGTGTTGCAGGGCCACCATTACCGACTATTCCCTTATTGTGTTTCATTTAGATCTTAGATCTTGTCATCTATCTGTTCTTCTCGCCTGTGGACTTCTTTAGATTAGCATGGCTACTGACGTCCAGGGAATGCCCGGACTATAAAAATTGTACTTGAGATTGTGAATTGTATCTGGTTTTTCCTGCCTGATCACTTCATCAAATCCGTTTTTCTTTCGCTTAGTGAACTTTGTCGTTGTCCTCATCCCACAGTCTCATCATCATTGTTCTTGTTGTCCAACCACTGCTTTGTCTATTTTGCCTAAGCTTTGTCAGTTTCTCTCGCTTTGTCATTTCTCGTTGTTTCTTCCGACCCATCGTATGCCAGACTCATCTCATCCGTTACATCCGTACCGTCAGATGTGAGTGGAACCTAACGCACTTACTGTGGTCTGTTGCAGCAAACCCTTTCCCCCTCACAACTCTACCCACAGAACCCCTGGATAAGACTTCTTGCCTGCCAAACTTCTTTCACACCACACCCCTTAAAATCTTTACAGCGGTGAGTTGGAAGACGAAGAATTGAACTTGAATGAGACTGGTGATGGTGAAGGCGATGGTGTGGAAGATGAGGGTGATGATGACGACAATGAAACCAATAATGACAAGGGTTGGGTTGACGAGTCCAAGGAACTCTCGGCCAGAGGTCCTGAGGAACTAAAGAGAACAACATGCCCTGTGAAAGTGGCATTGCTCAAGGTATGGACAAGTCATAAGATTGCTTACCTTGGAATCTAACCATTCCCAGACATGAAAATTGGGCTATAAAATCATACACTCAACCACTATCCTCCTTCTGGCCTGGTGTGAGATCTTCAAAAAGCTGAAGTTGAAGTTGACATATCTGCCACAGGATGTTGCGACTAGGTGGAATTCCACATTCAATATGTTGGATTACGCATTGCAACATCAAGAGGCGATTGATGGCATTACCCAAAAACGAGAGCTTGGATTGAGAAAGTTCAAACTGTCCAATGAGGAGTGGACAGTTGTCGAGCAGCTGCACATAGTGTTGATGGTGAGTCACAGTGCACATGTAATCCTCATGTATCACTGCTTACATAATCACAAACTGCCACACTAGGTCCTCAAGGATGCTATGCTTTTCTTCTCATGGGCAACACCCAATCTTGCCACCATCATACCGGCCATGGACCACATTGATCATCAACTCCAAATGTTTGCCCAGGACCAAAAGTACTTACTGTCCATTTGTGCTGCTGTCTCACTGGCAAGGAAAACTCTCAACCGTTACTACTCGCTCACAGACAACTCCAAAGTCTATCCGATCATGATGAGTGAGTGTTTGAGCTCTATGACAGTCAATCTACTAACTACTCATCCTTCAATAGTTCTCCACCCTCACCACAAGCTCACCTACTTCAAAAACATGGACTGGGAGGCTGATTGGATTTCAATAGCAGAAAGACTTGTGCGAAGTGAGTTCGAAACTTCCTACATGGCCATCCAACACGTTGATAATCCAGAAGACATGGAGGACAATTGCAACAAACGTGCCAACAAGAAGTCCAACATTTTTGATTCCCTCCCAGCCCTTGCCCCACCTAAGGCAAGTGATTTGGGGTTGGAGCTCGACCGCTACCTCAGCACTGACATGGAGCACATTACCAATGCAATCGGATGGTGGCATGAGCACCACCACACATATCCTTCCCTCTCTTGCATGGCACTTGACTATCTAACTGTCCCTGGTATATATTTATCTTTTTTGTATTATCAGCATTCATGGCACTGTACTAACAAGCATAAAATAGCTATGTCGGTTGATGTTGAGCGGCTGTTCAGCTGTGGCTGACTAGTCCTGTCACACGTCCGCTCACAGCTATCCGTCCAATCAACACATGCGCTTCTGTGCCTCGGTACCTGGAGTGAGCTAAACCTCATCAAGAATGAAGATGTGAGGAAGGTTGCTGAACTGCCAGACATTGGGGAACAAGATAGGCTTGAGGATGGTTTGGATTTGATTACATTCTAGCCAATTATTGTAGCTCGTGTATGGTGTAGTATCTTATCTCATGTCAGTGCTCGGAGTGTGCATAACCCGTGGGTAAACCCTCCACAGGTTATCCACGGGTGAATTTGATCTGACCTGTCTGTAACCCATACCCTTTATGGAGGGTACAGGTTTATGGTGGGTAAGGGTACGGGTTGATGCTGTGGTACTCACAGGTTACCCGTGCTCTTGCCTAAATGATTGTGAAAGGCCCAAGATTTCTCTTAGAGAGTTTCCTCAAGGGCCTGGTGGTGCAGAAATACTTTGCTTTGATGAAAACCTGGTCACCGATCTTGAAGTTCAGTGCCAGAGTTTATCTAGTGTCTGCAGGTCCTTGGTATCATAGTTGTGCAGCAGCCATCTCCTCACAGTGGAATTGGTGGAGGGAATCAAGGTCAATGGAGTATTCATGAGCTCATTCAGAGGTAAGGTCTCATTCAGGGTGTATGGAGATGTTGGGGTGGTAGCCCTTATTGGCGAAGAAGGAAGAGACGCCAGTAGTTGCATTCAGAGCATTGTTGTATGAGAACTCTGCAAGTGGCAGGAGTTTGGATCAGTTGTCTTGCTAGTAATTGCAATAAATGCGTAAGTACTGCTCTAGTGTCTGATTCATCCTTTCTGTCTGACCATCTCCTTCCAGGTGATAACTGGAGGTAAAGTGGAGGTGAATGTCCAGGGCTTTATCTAAAGACCTAAAAAAGTGGGAGACAAACTTGGAACCTCTATTGGAGGTGATATGGGAGGGAACTTCATGCTTTGAAAAGACATGGAGGGGGAAGAGTTTGGCTAACTCCGGAGAAGTGATAGTGTCGTCAGTAGGGATAAAGATGCACTGTTTGGATAGATGATCCACAACCACTAAGATAGCTGTATGTTTAGAGGAGGCCGGGAGTTGTTTGATGAAGTCCATAGAGATGGAGTTCCATGGCTTCAAAGGGATGGGGAGTTGTTTCAGGAGTTCATATGGCTTATGCCTTGGAACCTTTGCATATGCACATGTGGTACAAGAGGAGATGTACTCTTTGATGAAAGTGTGTACTCCTGACCAGGTATACTTGTGGCATACAAGTTCCAAGGTCCAGTTCTGTCTGAAGTGTCCAGAGAGAGGGTGATTGTGCTTATAATGGAGAACATGAAGATGGAGGTCATTGGAGTCAGGGACATAGATGCAATTGTCGAGATAGAGGAAACTGTTAGAGTCAGCTGACCAGCAAGAGGTGGACTGTTTGAAGGTGGACAGATGGATAGAAGCCAAAGGATCAAAGGGGATGGTGGAGAGGATATTGGCATGGAGTTGCTCGACATCGAAGAGGGTGCTTGCTTGGAGAACTGGAGCAGCGAGATAGGTAGCTTGCAGGGACAAAGTGAGCCATTCCTGGGTAAAGACTGGGTGGAAGTTGTGGGGGTTGACATGAGCATAGTCCCTATCCCCCTCTTTGGGATAGACATCCCAGTGTCTAGTGAGGGCATTGGGCTTACAGTGACTCCCAAAACTGTTACAATGCCTAATCTGGATGCAGTGTGCAAAGTGCACTGCAAACACCTATGGGAATTTCACTTAGCTGTGGTGGGACAAATACTAGTACACACTTGTGGCTACCTATCCGTGCCTGTGTCATGTGATTTGGTCCATGGGTCATGGAGATATGGCTATTTTAAAATGGCAACTACATTGTAACAGTTTTGTCACTTTTGGTATAAACTATGGGATCTCTATGGAACACATGGACTGTTACTCTTATTTTGTACTACAAATGAAGATA
>JBBPNZ010000354.1:0-22313 GCA_038091195.1 Phylloporus rhodoxanthus | reverse complement strand
GGAGAATTGTGGTTGTGATGTTGAAGAATTCATACGCCATGGGAGTCAGATTCCGTGTATGCAATCCCTGCTATCATGCACTCTTGCCTGTGCTTCGCGCATCCGAAAGCGTCATAGTTACCGGCAAGATATAGTCTCGGGCGGTGCGGCAGGTGCAGACGAGAGGTGGCGCCTTTTGTGCGTTACGGTGCAGGACTTGCCCCACCCTCTCTTACACCTCGCAAAAACCCCAAGAATATGCTGCGAGTCGCTCTCTTCGAACCCAAAAACTAAAGGCTGAGAATGCGCAGTGCGTACTAACTACTGCCATCATTACGTAACAATTGAGGGTGAACGCCGCCATGGCCTTTGCATATCATCCCACCATCTTTGGGTTTTACCATCCAGTTTGACGAGCCTCTCATCCTGAACTCGCAAGTATTCGCTCGGATGCGACATAAGCAACTTCTCGTTGAAATCCTTAGGAGACGAATGCATTCGCGGCCTCGGCACCTTGACAATGCGATATAGATGTTGAACGACATAAGGCCCCCTGCCTCCCCCCACACCGTCAACGAGCCCAACGGCTTCATTGAGGCGCCACCACCACCACCACCACCACCACCACCAGCCATCCCACCACCTGACCGCCTACTGTACGACGCCGACGCGTGCGCGACCCCACCCACACCATGCAACGCAACGACGACAAGGAAGAGGGTTGGGACATAACGACGACGACCCCCGTGCGCGCGTCCCACACCCACGCCCCCACTCCCCCCCTCGACGAGCTCAACAGCTCGTTCGACTCACCCCATGGTCCCCACACCACCTCCACGCCCCGATGACGAGGGGGCGACGATGGCGACGCGACCAGGACGAGGGGACGACAAGGGGACGCGACCACGACCAGGACGCGACCAGGATGAGGAGGCGAAGAGGACGGGGGGACGAGGAGGACGAGGAGGGGACGACGACAACGACGCATCGAGGACGGGTACGCGACCATCGTTTGACGCACCACCCGCCACCTCCATGTCCCTCCCGGCTGCCGACGAATCGTTCGACACGCCACACGCCACCTCACACCCTCTTGCGCCGTCGACGAGCCCAACGGCTCATTCGGCGCACCACGCCCTCTCGCGCCATCTGCTGGCTGATGGGCTCGTTTGGCCACAACCCGCTGCTTCCACGTCCCCTTCAGCCGTCAGATGCTCGTTCGACGTGCCGTTTGCCAACCCCACGCCCTCCTGTCGTCGACGAGCCTAGCGGCTCGTTCGACGTGCGACTTGCCACGTCTACTCCTTCCCATGCCGTCAACGAGCCCAACGGCTCGCTCGACGCGGCACTCGCCGCCTCCACGTCCCCAGCGGTCGACCAGCTCATACGTTAACGGCTCGTTCGACGCGCTACCCACCACCACCACCGCCATGGCCCGTCCCATCACAGACAGCATGACGACGCCGACGCGTGCTCATCTCACCCGCCACCTCCACGCCCTCCCAATGCCAACGCAATGACGGCGACGCGACAACGACGAACCGACGAGGCGAGGGCGCTACGAGGGTGACGAGGCGACGACAAGGACGCGACCATGATCCAGCGCGACGACCACCAAGGCCACGACGCGACAAGGACGTGATGAGGACACGACAACGACCAAGACCACAGCGCGACAACGATTGCGACCACAACTCGAGGAGGACAAGGAAAAAAGAAGGACAAGGATGCAATGGCGCGACGAGGTGAGGATGCGGTGATGATCAAGACAACAATGCGACGAGGACACGACGACCAACACCAGGACGCGAAGACAGCGATGCGACAACGACGATACAACGACGACACGGTGTGACGGATGTAGTACATATGTTAGTATGCTTGTATGTAGATCACAAACCCTACTTACTTTTTAAACTGGGTCAGTGGAAGAAAAAAAAAGTGGTGCTGTACTTGGCATAAGATATCTGAACTAGCCATAGTATACATGGCAATAAAGATCAGGGCAAACTTTTCCTTGTCAACTGCTTGAGTGTAAACAAGGTTCCTGCCGAGTCATCAGCCATATGTCTAGTCAGATAAGATGGAGGTGAAATAGGGACGGATGCAGTTTCAGTGGTCGGGGACGGTGGTGAGATGGACGACGGAGAGGGAGACTATGTCGGTGGACGGGACATCGTGGCAAAGTCGGAATCACTGAGATCGTCGAAGCTCGGAGTTCATCCCTGCCAGTTGGTACCACATGCCAGCTGAGCGCTCAGGAAGCAGAAACTTAGAGCGCCTACAATCACAGCTCATCGCATCCCAGACGACGATCCCCGTCTACAATCACCGAACGACCCTGCATTGAACACTCTCATTGCTTCCCATTACCCGGCGCACGAACAGGAAAGAAAAGGGATCGACTCAACAGACTGCTGACCAAGAACCTAAATGACATGCAGACAGTTTGTCCACGTTCAATGAAGTGTTTGCCGCAGAGCATGCGCTCAAATCGTGAATCTCACTCGGTCCAGTACCTAACTGCTTCATAAACTTGCTGCCATGGGAACGGGATCCACTCCTCGCCCCGAGCAAATCTTTACCGTACAACTGCTATCGTTGCAAGAACGTGACATCCGGTGTCCACCGCGTCACTTCACTGACCAGCCTAGTGACGGCGAGAACCTCGAGACCTTGAAATGGGGCCCACAGGCTGGTGACCCTTTGTTTGTATCCAACTATGCCATCCATCTTCTGTACGTCGCTTTAATCATAACAATGTATCCTAGTGACATCGCAATAGTTCGCAATCCTTCCCACACGAGAGCCAAATTTGACCTTTTCCAAACAAATCTGGATATGATGTCCCTGTGGATAGTGACTGGGTTATGTAACATCGCCGTCATAGCGGAGAGGGGCCTTAAATGACTTCTGCGCTGAAGCGTAAGCCCAAGAGGGCGTTAATCCAATAAAACTCCAGGTTTGTATTTCGTTCTTACTAGGTGGACTGACCGATTAGAGCGTCGCGTCTGAATAAGATCGTCCTAGGCGAGTCGGTTCCGATGAGATAGCGATGTTGCCCTGATGAGATGCCTCGTAGGCTTCTGCCCGACAAGTCGCTCCTGGAGACGAAAGCGATCCGGAGCACGGCTCGCCCCATCCTCGCACAAGGACTGTCTCACAGGATTCACGGGAAGCAAGCACCTTACATCCGTAGAACCTGGCCGCTCTCCAATAGGTTGTTCCTGACCAGTTCACCAGGTTCAAAGTCATGATGTATAGATCATGCATATTTTTTGGCACGGTCGCACTATACTGGGAAACGCAAAGCGAGTATTTCACATAAAGCGCATGTTTGCGATAGTCCGAGCCGTCCAGACGGTGCTTCTAGGTGCTTGGCCTTTCTCGTTTGGCTTGAACAACAAAGCAGAGTATGATGTAGGCAGCTCCATTCCATTTCCAGCTCATCACAAAAAATGGGCACGTCCAACTCTCTAAGCGTCACTAGAATCAACTTGGATGAGAGAAAGGGCACGATGCGCAAACAACGATAACGACAAATCGTCGACGAGTGGCGTTGTAGGTGGAGTCTTGTGAAATCTGGCGATTTAGTATAGTGTACAGCACTCCTAGCAATAGTAGTGGGCAGTAAGACATGGAGAACATCGGAACTTCAACAGTACCCCCTTCATTTTGACAATCTTCAGAAAGCTGCAGAATATGGACCACTTACACTTCTTGCTCAGAGATCATCACCGTCAAAATTTCCTCTGGCCTGCCTGTGTGTCTGGGTGGTGCCCTACCCGTAATCGAAATTCATGATGCTCTCATTCTGCGCTGCTGAAGAAAAGTCGAGAAGAATCTCACGGCTTGGCACGCTTGAGCAGCTGTCACTGGTCAGTCAGAGTCAGAGGCAGGCATTAAGCCCAGCAAGCTCCCGGTGAAGTATGAAAACCAGAAGTTCCACGTCGAGACTATATGGCCCGAGACGGTGTTTCGAGGCCCGTCACTGCGAATCCATCAAAGATGCTGTACAGGCGTTCTGCATCGTTAGGTCCACGTTACCTGTTGTGGTGCGCAGGCTGCGCAGCACCCAAAGAAACCGTTCGAATCGTGGACCTGCCGAATTTCTGCTCTTGTCGCTGCGGTGGGAATGCATCCACTAACTCCAGGTAAGGTACTCCATATCATTGCTGGGATGCAGTTTCAACTTTCCGCATTCAATTGGGGACGTTGTGGAGGGTACATAAACATTAATACGTGCCAGCCAGGTCACAGATGGTCGCTCAATTTCACAAGATGTTCAGATTCGTTCTGAACACGCACTACTGCTTAATCCCGTTCCTGCAACGCATGTGATGAAGAACCAGAAACTGCCACGGTGGAGTCTGTGGAGATAGCCACAGAAGTGTCTTACTATGATGCTGTGCCCGTACGTCGCGTATCTGATCCTGAGCGTCAGTCTCTGTAGTCTGGAGCTGGAGGGCCTCCCAAACCACATACCTGCTGAGTCGCAACTGCCCCCATTATTATTGGTCTGGTGAGTGCAGGCATTCCGGAATCCCAAACTTCCTGGTAGACTTGACCATCCATTCTGAAGGCCACGAACGTGACCGAAATGTGAAATTTGACACCTGTCACCCGCTCACTAGAATGTTCAGTTTGAGACTACAAGTCTCTGTAGTACGCGCTTTGGGATAACCTTGCTTGACAAGGGACCAATACCATGAAAGGCACCAAGTCGAATCACACCGAGCAAGTTTTTTATTTCACTATTCGTGAGTTGGCATAAATCTGCCGTGAGCACAAAAACGGCGAGCTTAACTTCCTGCTAATTGATTACTCCATTGATTTCCGAGGATTTATAAGGTCATGTATAATTGCGCAGAACTCGCCTAAACAAAAATGTGCGGTGGTAGTGGCAGGCGCAATGAGTGCCAATCAACAGAACAGTGAGTTATCTGAACTTGTGTCACTCCAGCGTGGAGAGCTGAACGAGGAATCGTACACAATACTAGTCTCGGAGTCTGTCCCGCATCAACTTTTAGTGCGCCCCATGTGCCATTAATTTCCGCTCAGTTCGCGATAGCACAAATAGAACTCTGTCCGAATCAGATATCCGCTGACCACATGGAAGCCGTGCTAATGATCATGATAAAAGTTTCAGATCTCCAGGTGGATATCAGCTGCAGCCTTTCAGCAACTCGGTTAGTGTTTAGGACTCTGTAGCGCATTAAACCGTCGGCTGACCTCGGTTAAGTAATACTACGCATTCAACTGAAGCAACTCCGAGCAACCGTCTTGAGCCCACCCCAATTCCATGTCTCGCCCTCTTGATGACGACGACGCATTACAAGCCCTGGGCTATGTCTCCTCCTTTCAGCGCGAGTTCTCCAGCCTTGCCACGATCAGCTTTGCTTTTAGCATATTGGCTGTCTGTGCCAGCGTTGCCTTGACGTTTAACACACCGTTGCTTCTCGGCGGTCCTGCATCTGTTACATGGTGCTGGTTCCTCGGGGCTCCGAGTTGTGTGGCTCTAGCAAGCAGCATTTCAGAGATTGCTAGTGCATATCCAACTTGCGGCGGGCTTTACGGAGCTTCTGCACGTTTGTGTCCTAAAAGATACCGTGCAAAGGTTCGTTCCGTCACTTTCATAAATAGTTCTGGCATGTTGACTGAATGGTTTAAGGTGGGTTGGGTTGTGGGCTGGCTCAACCTCCTTGGTCTCATTATCGGTTTAACATCTGGGGAAATTGGTCTTGCCGGCATGATACTCGCTGCAGTATCAGTGTCCACCAACGGGACATATGCAATCACTCCTGCAAAAGTCATCGGGCTTACAGCTGGGCTACTTGCCATCCATGGCTCTCTCAATACACTTAAAACGCGTCAACTTGGCCAGCTCACTGCCTCATATATGTTCATCAACCTGGGCACAACCTTCCTGATCATCATTCTGCTTCTCGCAATGACCCCAAGATCCGACATGCACCCTGCATCTTATGTCTTCGGTGCCCAAGGGTTCATCAATGGGACTGGAGGCTGGAACAATGGTATCAGTTTCTTTCTGGGCCTGCTGAGTGTCCAGTGGACCATGACGGGATATGACTGTACAGCTCATATCGCGGAGGAGCTCCGTCGGGCAGCCTACACTGCTCCCGCAGCCATTCTCATTGCGACAATCGGTACCGGAATATCTGGTTGGATACTGAACATTGTGCTCGTTCTTTGTTCGGGACCTCTCGCAGACTTGCCTGGCTCATCAGGGTCGGCCTTCCTTACCATTATGGTCTTGAGATTGGGGAGTCACACTGCCATCGCCCTGTGGGTTTTCGTTTGCATGACCCTGTTTTTCGCGTCACAAACTGGCGTGCAAGCGGTATCTCGCGCTCTTTATGCTTTCAGTCGCGACCATGGCCTTCCCGATGGCGGTTTCTTCGGTCACATCAACAATACAACGCGGACACCCCTCCGAGCAGTCTGGTTAACTGTCTTTGCTGGTTTTCTCCCCGCACTACTTGACCTAGCCAGCCCCGTCGCCGCTAATGCCATCTTTGCCACGGCGGCCATGGCTCTCGACCTCTCTTATATTATCCCCGTCATTCTCCGACGCATCTTCCAGCACCATCCAGAAGTCCTTTTCAAGCCGGGTCCATATTACATGGGTGATGGGTGGTTTGGGCTCCTCACGAATGTGTGGTGTGTACTCTGGACGCTCTTTGTCTGTGTGGTGTTCTCACTGCCCACGCAACTCCCTGTTACGGTGACGAACATGAACTATGCTGCGGTGATCACCGTAGGGGTGATTGCACTTTCTGGGCTCTGGTATGTATTGGGGGCACATCGGCATTACCATGGTCCTCCTGTTTCCAATTTGCTTTCTAGAGAGACAGACGGAATTGACGTTTCCGATAAAGCTATTAATGATCATAGTTCCGCCTAACCTAAGTATTCCTGTATCGATATATTATTGTCCTGAAGTTTGTATTTATTCCCTCATACTTCCTCATTCCATGCTACTAGTAGAATGATTCCATAGATAAGTTGACATCATGTGTGTACATACTATGGTGGTGTCCTGCAATCAGCCTTTCATCAAATACAATCATTTGACATAGCATTTGTGGACCTATACATCAGTTTGGTCATGTGGTAGGCAGAGACTTTTTACAGAGAAAAGGCTGTTCTACTGATGCAGGTGGAAAATACATTCACAAGTATGCCACAAATGAATATTTAGCTATCAAAGCATTAGTACGTGTATATACAGGGGAGAGAACGAGGAAGACAAGAAATCATACCACGTCAGTGAAGTAGTCGGCCAAGGACTCCTGCATCTCCTTCAACTTTCCAGCAGTCGCTGCCAAAGAACTCTCTTTGCACCACGGCATCGCATCCAGCACACCATGAATAGGTATCTCGCGCTCTATAAACGCCTTGAGGATGCTTTCCGCAAGCATCATCCTCCCGATAACGTCCGCGGACTGCAAAGGCAGTCCATGCTTCCCCATATCCAGCGTCGACCGCCAAAGTCCACCCCACGCCTGGTTGCACCGTACCTGCGCACCGCCCGTACACCGTGGATGGTGCTGCAATATCGGCGGCTCGCTCGGGAGACGTTCGCAGAGACGGCCGAGAGCATAATGCCCAGACAACAGCCGTATGCGGTGCGTGCGCGTCAGCTGCTGATCCGCGTCCCACACCTCCCGTCCCTGCAGCAACATCGCGTGGTAGGCCAGCCCGAGGAGCGAACGCAGATTGAGCCGCTCCGCCATGCCGATCGCGAGCGCCACGTCCTTGCCGGACCCGATCAGGCGTTTCCACCGTACCGTGGCGGCCTCGAGTAGATCCCGCTGTTCGCAGAGCGAGGCGAGCTCGGTGAGCTGCACCAGATTCGGCCCTTCGGCGTCGTCAATGTGCGAGTGCATCGGACGCGTGTAGATCGACTTGAGCTTGTCCAGCGCCCAGCTCTCGATGGCGCGGAACTCGTATTTGTGGGTGATGCGCGCGAGGTTGAACAGCTTGAGGCTGATCGCCTTGGTCGACATGGCGCCCTCGAGCTCATGGGGTCTGTGACGTATTTAAGGTTGACTCATCGCCAAGGTGCGGTGTGGCGAGTGTACGTACAGCGCGTACAAGGCCCACAACAGGGACCTGAATTCGTCCGCAGTATCTCCCTGGAGTCTTATCGGGTTGTCGTCGCTTTCGCCCTCTGGGCCGACAGTGACGCCCGAGTTGTTGGAGATACTGGAGCGCAGATCTGAGTCCAGGGAGAACATGCTCTCAAACGTCGACTTCTCTTTTGTCAAGGCTGAGCGGTGGACCTGCGCTGTAGTATTATGGCATAGTTCAATTAGCAGAAAGGGAAGAAGTGACCTTGAACAGTGTGTTTTCGACGAGCAGCACTGTATTCCCATCAGCATAGTAGTATATTGAGTCCCTGGTCGGTATTGGGATGGATAGATGAAGTTGGAGTTTGGGGGTCGACGGACTGACGTTTCCCGAGTGCATGAAGGTGTTTGTGAGGTACACGTCTGGGGGCAAGTGCGCCATGATGTCGGTTGGTGGAGGTAAAGTTTCAGCGATATTGAAGAGAAACGTTGCTGTCCGGTAAGATAATATTTTAAGTAAGGCGTCACTCGCACCATGTCTACAATATTAGACTTATATACCTCCACACCAACCATACAACATGAAATAATGAAAGTAGGCAAGCTCGTAGCGAGCTTTGCAAATGATAAACGAATGCAAAAGACAGCGAAGACAGCGAGGGAATGCATGCGATAGCGGGGCCAAAAGTCCAGAAAAGGAGTTCTAGGGAGGAGAGTACATGTGCGGACGGAACTCATAGTCACTCATAAGCTTACATACAAGGAGTGGTTGCTTTGATAGCTTCGCCGCATACAGTGCAAATGTGGGAATGGAAACGCTTGGCTACATTGCTCGTAAGTTGATTCCGAAAGAGGATGCATTTCAGTGAGAAAAACAGTTTCATTACGATTCGAGGGCCTTTAGCTCCACGACCAGCCTCTGTCAACAAGAATCAGGGACCACTATGTAACAAGTGGGCGAGTACAGACCTCAGCTTCCTTCACCAGGTGTGCTGGGTCAATGTCACCAGCTTGTGCTTGTTGTCCAAGCTTGATACCGTATTCAAGCAATTGCTTCATATAATAAGGATTTATAATGGTCTCGTCGCTCGCCAGTAACGTCTTTGCTCGAGGAACTTGGGCTATCATGGACGTCAGAAAAAACAAGTTGACACTCAGTCTAATCACACACTGACGTTCTCGCATGGCCAACCATTCTTGCTCCAAAAGTTCGGGTATGGTCGCTCTCTCCTTTGGATGCCTGGCTAAACAACTCCTCATCCCACGAATTACGTCCGCTCTGACGGGTCGTTTTAGATGTTCCAGTTTCTTGCGTTCTCCATTCTTGTTGACGACGCTTGGGATGCTGAATTCCGGGAATTCAATCTCGTGAGCGAGGTCTGGTATAGCTTTCATCTTCTGATAGACGGATAGATGCTGGAAGGGTGGCTGGCCATAGACCATCTGGTATAAAATACAACCCAGAGACCAGACGTCGCTAGGCCGGCCAACTTTCAGACGACGCATGCCTTCCGGTAATTCGATGGCTTCGGGCGACATATAATTGACCGTCCCAATCTAAATGCGACTTAGGGACGCACGTTGCGTGTTGTGTAGACATACCTGATGATCGCGTTGAATGTTCGTGGTGTCATTGGCAATAGCGTTGGCAATGCCAAAGTCAATCAGCTTCAACTGACCTCGCACCAGCACGAAGTTGGCTGGCTTCAGATCCGAGTGCACGATTTTCTCCTCGTGTATGACATGGACCGCTTGCAACATCTGTGTGGGGGCCACTGATCACGAAGACCAAATGAAGGATTGCAGGGCAGTGCGTACCTGTTGCCAGTAGTATGAAATCCACACCATGTTCAACGGCTCCTTTTGTTGTTCTTGCAACAGTTTCGCCAGATCGACTTCCCCACATTCCATCACCAACATAAGATGACCCTTGCCTCCGCCTGGCCCAGCTTTGACCTCCGAGTCAAACAGCTGGATGATCCGATTGTTTCCCTCAAGCCGCTTGAGCAACCCAATTTCATTCATGTATCCGCTAATCGTTTCTGCGTCGGCCTTATCGAGGGAAACACGCTTAATGGCGTATATTTCGTTTGCTGCATTCATCACGCGGTAGACACGAGAAGAGCCACCTTTACCGATGAGGTCGAGACGTGCGTATACTTTCTTGTTCACCACAATATTGTGGTTCCGCACCGGGGCGGCAAGGGCGGCGGCTGGCGCAGGGGGTGGAGGTGCGGGTCGTACCCGTTCGCGTTGTGTGGCTTTCGCCTCCGATTCGCTCTCCACGGGTTCGTCACCGGCTGCCCAAGTCTTGCCATTTTTCTGCATGCCAGTACCGGGCGGAGGCGCTAGAGTGCTACTAGTCGTCGGCAGTTCTGGAGCAGTCGGACTACGTCGATGATAAATTTGTCCCTGCGGTTGCGACGGAGGTTGCGAGGGTTGAGCCTGGATAACAGGGAACGGATGTAGTGACGATGGAGTCCTACCCTTTGGCGACAGTCGTGCTGGGAGGTGTTCGACGGCAGTTGGAGATCCAGCAGAGATCGGGTCCAGGCCGAGTGTGCGCACAGTGTCCGAGTCACGTCGAGCGTGGGTCTGAACCCGAGAACGATGGTGTGCTTGAGATGTGTGCGTCGGGGAGGGCGACTGCCGAGGCCGTTGAGCATCAGGGGCGACATCTGCCATCTGTTTCCGAGCGTTCTCAGCAGCGTTCTCTACACATCAAGCGATTTGTAAGTCGACCAATGATGGAATTTTGGCAGCTAACTAGTCAAACCTTCTTGCTCCACTGGCGCACGCCGCACACGTGCTGAGTTCAAGCCAAGGCTTGATCCTGGTCTCGATGAATATTGGCTCTGAGTGCTCAGCAGAGCGGGTTGTCCACCTGGAGAGTGCCGTTCTTCAGCTGTAGGTGGGTCTGAGATCCAGAGTAGAAAAAATTGACTCGAAACATACCGCCAGAGGCATCGCTCAGGCTTGCAGATCGCCGTGGGCGCGTGCTACTCGGTTGTATAACGGGGGGAGCGTAGTTCCGGTGTCGAATCGGGCCATTTACGGGTTGCGGCTCGTCTCCACCTACAAACATGGATATTTAGTCATACTTTCACTGCGAGGCAACCACAAACCTGTATCGGTTTCCTCCCCTATGTAATCATAGGCAGCTTCACCCTCGCTTCCTTCATGTTCGTTAATTTTATCAAATCCACCGCCTACGCCATATTTCAACACCCGGCCCGCCCGACTAGGTCCCGGCATGATTTGGCGTCCAGGCTGCAGTGGCTGGCGTGACAAAGCACTGCTGCCAGACAAAGAAGAGACGTAGGCACGCGTGGGCAGCCCGGAAATTGCGCGCCCATCGACTTGGCTCAGTGAGGCAGATCGACTGACTAGTCGGGGGGACGTTCGCCTTGCCACGCCAGCATCAGATGAAACACCATCAGTGCCATCCGAAGAAGTCATCAAATTTTCCTTCTCTTCTTGACCATGCATATCCCAGTCCCCACGTGCGCGAACCATGATGTCATCTCGTTCGTCGGCTTGTTGAGTATCCCGATATTCATCGAGAGGTACTCGCTGTGGCCGGCCCAGTTTACGGCCGGTTCCACGCAGGCCATTGGAGGCGGGTGCTCGAAGGGCGGATTGTGCAGCCGGGGTCTGTGCGGCTGGAACGGAGGTAGCACGTTGGAAAGATCGTGCGGAGCTTGCGGTGGCTGCGGACTGGTGACGATGTTGTAGTTGGTCGGGGAGGGCACTGTCATGTGTAGGATAGCTCTCGGAACGCGAGAGTGAGTTGCGACGGGGGTTGTCTGGGGAATTAAAGGATATCGGCGATGGTGGTTTGACGTGGGCCGCTGTTCTGGGAGGCGATGACGACGGTTTATGCGCGAGGGGATCAAGTACGTCATGAGGGGTAGGCGGGCTGGATTGGTTGGAGCGGGATGAGCCTTTTGAAATGCGCACATAGTTGCCAGCGGAGTCAAGCTCGTAGTCGAATGAGAGCTCGATGATGGAAGAGTCATCTGATGGAGAGGTAGATGGTTGGCGGTTGTTCTTGGGCGCATCGAGAGTGGTTGGGGGCGTGCGTGGCGGTGAGACACGATGCTCGCCATTTGTTGGCGATATCGTTCGGGAAACTATTGAGGGAACCATTGAAGCAGAGAACTGGACGTCGACTTACGGGGAACGAAATAAAGGATAGGTAGCACAAGTAGAGCCCTAGAAGGTTGTGCGATGAGAAGAGACGCGTCGGGAACGTTGACGACGACGAGGAACGCGAAAAACCAACCTAATTTTCTTTGTGCTCGTGTTGCGATTCGAACACACACGAGGCAACTACGCGGTCACGTCACGTGATGACGCGTATGGCCACAGCAATATTATCAACTTGAAGTTTTGCCACGATGCTTGACTCCAGTACGCCACTACCTTTGCTTTTAATGACTTGCGCTCCCAGTGATGTGCTTGATCATTCATTCCGAGTGCTAGTAATTCATAGGTTCATTCTATGTTGGTAAGATCTTGGCCAGTTTGGTCTATTTCAGTGATTTTTTTGTTATTGCTAAAGCGTTAATATTATGCGGCGCGTTTGACTGTAAGTACTACATACTCCGACTATCAAGTTGCCCGCTTGTTGTGCAATGACGCTTCGCTCCTCATCTACCGGCGACTGAACAGGTGTATGTTCTCCAGTGGGTGCAGTCGGGAAGCCATTACTTGCTACTCACACTGCCTCTACAAAAGGTGGTCTCCCAAATGAATGAGTGAGGACTCCCAGTGGGATGTGATCATGACAATGTATTAATTGATACATAGAAAATACCAGGTTGCTTGCAAAGAGAAATCAAACAATTGGGAACTGCCTGAAATGCGTACAGTAGAAAGGTCAATGTCAAAGAAGGATTGCATAGAGAGACAGTCGAAGAGATGGAGTCAAGCGCCAACTGCTTCCGCGACTCGACCCAGCTCATCCCTTTCCGCAGCTATAGAAGGATCCACGGAAGGGGTTCCCTGATCCCCAACCTCCGCGGCATCCGATTTCAGTTTCTCAAGCTCCTTGGCGACGAATTTTGCGTGACCGCCGAAAATTATCTCTGAGCTCAGTACACCTCTATGTAGATAAGAAACGTGTAAGCATGTCTGACTGAACCAAAAACAATATCTCACTTGATGATCCCATTGCGATCAATGACGAACGTGGTGCGAGGGTCCATCAGCCCAAGCAACCCCCGTCCAGTTTGGTAAACCTTGTGTGCAACGTGGTCTGTATCACTCAAAACGGGATACTGCGTGACAGACGAGGATCAAACCGCGGCGAGCTACCCTCGAGGAGAAACTCACAGGGAGCTTGTTCTTTTCAACAAACGCTTTCTGCTTCTCCACCGAATCAGAACTGACACCGACGACTTGAACATCGGAGCGCTTATATATTTCCTCTTCTGAAGTAGATGATGAGCAGGTACTGCACGATGGAGGGACGACACAAACCACCTAGCGCATCACGGAAGTGGCACGCCTCGCGTGTACAGCCGTACGAGCCTGGAGACACATGAAATTAGTGTAGATGACTTTGTGGAGTACTACTGACCAGACTTGGGATAGAAGAACAATGCTATTGGTTTCTCGATACGGTTGCCCTCCTGTTCGGGGGGGAATTTAAAAAGATCGCCGTTTGAGTCTGGTATGGAGAAGGATGGTGCGACTTGATCGATAAGTGGGTGTTCGGAAGTCATTGAGGACTGGAAGAGGGGCAACTTGGGTTGACTAAGGGTTTATGTACTTGCACCGCCACATGGAATCCACGTCACGTCACTCGTTTCAAAAGAATGCAGAGCGAAACAAGATCTCATCGAGATGAATTTCGACGTTGGTCTCCTTGAAAAGTATGGACAACGTCTTCCGGCAAGACTGTAAACCATATGATATTAAGAAGCGGGGGGCTACTCTAATATCTGTGCGCATTCTCACATGAGCGCATGGTTCACAGGAGTCTTACCGCGCTGCAGGCCAGCTCGCTACCATCGGATCTGAGTTGACGTGTTCAAGGCTTTGGTGGTGTCATTGCCTCTGCAAGAAAATCGTGCAGGGCGCAAAGAAAAAAAAAGTTTAAAGGGTTACACACCAGCATTCAGTTCCGCAAAGCGCTGGCCGACGCGTTCAGAGTGCTTCAGAAACTTGTCTGCGCAATTGAGGACACACTGCTCCTATAAATTGCGTTAAATTGAATGAAGGGATGGGGCAAAGACAGAAGAACCTCTTTGGAGGAGAGGGCCTTGCTGGTGAAGTCGTTACAACATGAATTGAAACATCTCTCGACGAGGCCAGAGTAGAGACGCATAAAGTCTTGCATCTAGACGCACGCATGAGCGGGTTATCCAGCGCGCTCTTGAGCCATACCTGCTTCTTTTCGATGATCCTGGTCATATGCGCCTGTTCCGCAGCGTTCAACTGTGATAAATCCATGCTGAACGACGGGAAGAACGAAAAACAAGGTTGACCCGCTCCCAAGCACGTGCGCACTTCTGACCGTGTGCAAGTGTTTCATCGACCACTCGAATGAGTCACTCATGATCATTGTCTCTCTTCCTCCCTCCCGCCATCCCCCCCCTCAGATACATTTGTAAATAGCTTCATTCAACGCCAAAAAGTACGTCACAAACATACATTCAGACAGATCGACTCATCACCACTATTGTAGTGGATCTCTCCATGCCTCTCCCTTACAAAGATGCTCTTTACCGGCTCGAAAACCGTCGCGTCAAGGCGACTCGCCCTTTGATACCGCCTCAAATCCTCCAGGAGGATCTGCCATTGTCTGTGGTGATTTTCACCCTCCTTCCCTGCTAGCTCAGCACAATGTCTGAGCAGGACACTCCTCTCTGCAAACACTGTCTTAGAAGGACGTCGCATGACTGAAAGGGTACTCCGCGGTGACGATGACCGTTTACTTGTCGTGGTCGGGTAGGTACCTGACGTCCAATTTTGTCCATCGCTTCTTATGCGTGTCTAGCCCATGCTCTGTGCACAACGTCGATGCTGCAATCGAGTATGCAAAGCTTCTCAAGCAGTATGCGGATAATGCTCAAGAAGACCTCCATATTGTCATGCGTGTTTACTTTGAAAAGCCTCGAACAACACTGGGCTGGAAAGGTCTTATCAACGATCCGTACGCGTTGTCTAACCGTCCTTGTCCTTTCTCTTATATTTCATTCATTGTCAGGGACATGAACTCGAGTTTCCAGATCAACAAGGGCCTGCGCATCGCTCGCCAATTACTCCTCGACATCGCCAAGCTGGGATTGCCAGCTGGGTGTGAGTTTTTAGATACCATATCACCCCAGTATACAGCAGATCTGGTTTCTTGGGGTGCAATCGGTGCCCGAACCACCGAATCACAGGTCCATCGAGAGCTGGCTTCGGCATTATCTATGCCAACTGGTTTCAAAAACTCCACAGACGGTTCTGTGGGCATTGCGGTGGATGCCTGCAGAGCTGCTCGAAGTGGTCATGTGTTCCTTAGTGTTGGGAAGGAGGGTCTGAGTAGTATCATAGAAACGGAGGTAAGCCTCATCATTGGTCTCCCTAGCAATACTCAAATCGAGCAGGGAAATCCCGACGTTCACGTTATTCTTCGTGGAGGATTAAAGGGACCCAACTATGCCGCAGAATATGTGCGAGATTGCTATGAAAAGCTTGTCAAGGCTGGGTTGCCTGGCAAGATTATGGTAAGGCCCCTTCGTGTCCCAGGAAACATATTCTGATTCCTCTGCGCAGATTGACTGCAGCCACGGAAATAGTCAAAAGCAGCATCGGAAGCAAGTGGAAGTTGTCGAGGACATTGTCCGTAGACGTCTTCCTCCTTTCCTGTCCACGTTCATCATCTGTGCTCCCACAGGTACAGCAACTGTCCTCTGGCAACACATCCACATATATCATGGGCGTCATGCTCGAGTCTAACCTTGTAGAAGGACGACAGGACATACCTTTTACCGGACCAGCTGGATTGAGGTATGGACAGTCTGTGACTGACGCATGCTTGTCCTGGGAGATGACTGTTCCTGCGCTTGACCGCCTGCGGGAGGGTGTACGAGCTCGCAGAGAGCTTGTGGCACGGAATGCGAGAGGACAGACGGACGGTGCCAACGGCGTATGACATCAAGAGTACCAGTGGTAGCACGAATGGAGAAAATGGTACAAAGTGACCAAGCAGTAGAGTACACAAGCACCCGCTGATCTATGTACATAGATCTGTACAATGCTTTAACATCCATACAATCCTGCATCCTACATCAAGCCTTTTGGGTAGATGAAATTCACAGCAAAATGTTTACATGTCATAACATATCTTACGAGGCAGAATTCATTATCAGGCCAATGTGCCATGTAGGATAAGTCTGGAGAGTGAGTGAGCAGAGCACAATGAGGGGAAAGAAATTACGCCGTGAGGATGTAGGAGATGAACGAGATGGATTCTTGAGGAACATGAGTGTAGACGTGCTGTCTGGACTTGGAAAGCATGACAACGACTATGGGTCCTTTGAAAACACAAGGTTGGTGCCACATATTCTCTCCAATTGAGCACACAGTCTCGTTCATCGGAGCTATTGTCGGTGTCTTGCGCGACGTAGTAAAACTCGAGTGGATTATCGAGATGTAATGTTTTGTTTCCCAAGGGCACAGCATCGATGACGCGGGAGACGATGTGCCATGGAGAGGTAGGTGCATTAAGGGGGGTGGGCAAAACTTCATTGTCATTCATTAGGCGACGCGCGAGTGGTGGAGAGTCGTTACGTTCGTCATCGCCTGGAGCGTCAGGATGAGGAGGGTGGAAATAAATTTCTGGGTGAGCAACATTGTGGTCACCGTTTACCGTGTTTTCGTAAACGGGTACGTTGATGGAGATCGGCGCGCGTGGTTGTGAACATCACACCGTTGAAAGTGCGACGGAAAATGTTGGCCTGGCGTTTTAATATCAGCACAGTTCAACTTATGATGGAAAAAGGCAGAGCATACGTCACGGAGGCGACGTGCAGTGCAGTCGTCTTTGATCGCACAATCGTGGGCCAACATGCTTTAGACGATTGAGTGATGGTGTAGGAACGGGTACATATTCTGTGGATGTCGCCCGAATGAACTTTGTATTGTGTCACACGTTGTCCATTTGTGATCAGTCACGCGAATAAGTATTATGTGAGTAACGGCTTGCGCCCAACTTTTCTTTAGATTTTTGCCAGTGAGCCTTGGATGGCGCATCTGGCGATGCCCGCTCTCAATCTTGCAGGTCTGAACACGTATCAGCGTGCATGCTCGCGTCCAAGGGTGGTGTTGGCGGTGAGTTGTGAAAATCCGTTATCACGGGTTGCAACGTTCAAGCAAAAGTTCCGGTGTAGGTCGCATTCGTGGTGCTGTTGATACTTGAAGAGACCACGCGGAGGCAGGATGAACGTGCTCGCCAAGACAACCTCAGCTTTGCTGCCAGTGATCTTGCCAAGTCTATGCTTTCCCTGTTCATATGGTTTGTCGCTGGTGTACTATCCTCATCGACTATCACCCGGGCGGTCGCGTCTCATGACTCCTCCGAGGAACATCCGGGACTCCCAACGTATAGTGACATCCCTAGCGGCTATTCTGATAGCGGAGAAACCATACCTTCCAATCCTCCAACCAAAATCACATTGACTCTGGGGAGCGTACGATCAACTCTCTCTATTCTCGTTGTCGGCCTTGTCTACAATCTCCGCGCCTACGCCGTATGTAGAGTCCGCCTCCATTCTACTGGGTGCATTTACCGAGAATATCTCCATAGAATCTCCAGACCGGAGAGTTTGTCGACCCCTTTACTCTGTATCTTGCATTCCCCATGACTGTCCTGGGAATCCTGGGCATCCTGCGAATAACCTGCTGGAGAAACTTCCCTTCGGCTTTCTACCATGCCTGTATTCTCCAAGTTCGTGACACTCCCTAATGAGATCGTTTCGACTGACGAGTTCACAGTTTGCAGGATTTTTCATTACTAGGGTGAGCTCCTCTGATCGCGTCGTGTCCATTAAATCAACGCCTCGCAAGGACGCCCTTGTTGGCCCGGTGCTTCCGGACGGCAATATTTTAACAGCATTCGTCCTTTCCAACTCAATCTGGATGTCACTCGTTGACCTGGTTCGTAGATCATTGTCGTCCGGCTATCTAACGACTTTTGAAACTAGGTTCAAACTAGGTTTATGGACTCCACCGTTCGTCGTCCGTCCATCTCATCAACACTATAGTATTTGCCCAATCATCTACCGTGCATTTATTATTCTTTGTGTTACATCCGCCGCATGGCATTTCGCATTCATTTTATAATCACCTCGCATCTGCATTTGAAGTATTGCCCTTGATCGAGGCAGCAAAAGACATCGTAATGATTCTCATTATCGAGCGTGAGTGTTTAAATGGTCATTGGTTGACGCAACGATGATCAATTATCTTGTACTTTACAGAATATGGCGCGCTCAGTCAGGGGATTCTTATTTCCCTGGCATCGACCCTTTTACTTATGGTCGATACATGGAGGTTTATCGACGCTCCGTATCCCGCGTTTCTCGGTTGTCTGATTGCCATTCTTGGATCTGGTATATTCGTCGTTTACCAGCAACAACCGGCAGAGCAGCAGCATGATGTCGTTATTTCAGTGAGTTTCTGAATCCCGGATACTAGGACATTGTTGGTTCATGTCTGGATCACAGGCTCGCCGCTTTTTTGCGGCTGCGGTGGTATCTCTGGGGGCACTGGGGTACACTCTCGTCATCATTTCCCAGTATTCCGGGACGGACGTATCCTCCTTGTGGAGCCAGTCCTCTGGGCTGTCCGCCAGTCGTCCCAACTGCCGTGTACCAGAATCATCGAATCTTATTCATTCACCGACAATCGCCAATTATACTAATTTCAGCAATGTCTTGCTTGTCGTGTTTTTCAGCCATCCTAGGTATAATGCCAACTTGGACTTTCATAGGGAAGTGTATGCCGATTATTTTCCGAACGTGAGCAGAAGGATATCAGCATTTTGTGATGCTTACGACGACTAATTTAGATCGTTTATATTGGTCCAGCGAGTCGTGAGGATAAGGGCTTCGCCCATTCGTATGATGTCCTTGTCGACTCGTTCCAGTCGGAGGAGGATCTGAGCAACCCACTTTTTTATCAGATGGCAGGGCGGGTGAGCATACACTGTTATCCGCGAGAACGCGTCTGGCAACATCAGTACAGATGGCCCATCACATGCTCTATACAGCTTTGCGAGAGTATGATTGTTACGACGGTTACCTTTGGGTGCCTTTCGATACGCTCCTCAACGTTCCACGACTCCAGCAGTTTGATCAAAGCTTGTTCTGGTACCATTCTCCTTGGGGACAGCCCGTCCAAAACCCGGCTCTTGGTAACGCTACTGAACTCGGGCTGAATAGCAGCCGACATGCGCCGCCTGCGATGATATCTCCCGATCCGTCTATGAATCTGACAGAGACGTGGAGGGGCTGGGGCCCTGACTGGTGGTGAGCCAATAGACATGTATATCTCGCATCGCTAAATGATCGCATTCCAGGTGGGGGTGAGTTGCACGCTGCCTCGGGTGCATTTATCCATGACCATTCCGTTATCAGCGACCCGCACGTCGGCGTGTCCGTGTGCATGCCCGCGTTCAGCAAGGTTCCCAAGGCGATGCGGGACCATCTCGCTAGACGCTTGGACGGACAGACGCGGCTTATTGGTGGCTCTGCGGATACGTTGTATATCCCAGGCCGGCACCGCAAGGCGCTGATGGACGTGTTGGCGTTGTTCCTCGAGACGAACTGTTTCCTGGAGATTGCGACGCCAACGGCTGTCCACCTCGTCGTTCCCCCTGAAGAGACGATTCAGTTTGTAGACCACGTGCGTGATCTGACCTTGTGTTCCTGCAGCCTGGTGACCTCTTGAGCAGTGGTGGATCTTTCAACCTCCATTTAATGCGTCGTTTGTGAGGCAAAAATGGGAACAAGGCTTTGAAGTGGACACGTTTCATACGTTTCACTGGGGTGAACGTGGCGAGGACGGGATCTGGCAGGGTGATCATCGTCATATTGCAGACGTGCGGCATCTGCTACAGGAATCGGCAATCCGACAGGGCCTGGGCGATGTGTTTCCTGTGAACGTGGATTCTGATCCGACATTGGATTCATAAAGGAATGTATTGCATATAGACACACAAGTACAGGTTCAGTATTGTTTGAACATGTAAAGCGACATACCAAGTACAGAGCAAAGTGAGACGATAACAGGTACAAGGAGGGATACAAATAACAATAGACCAGAGTGTCCCGGAGCAAGCGAATGGTCTACGAGAAATGTAAACGTTCGTGGAGGTGCCACGAAAGCTGGAGTCCATGACGGGGCGTAAAGTGGTTGCACCCCGACACGACCACACAGGCCAGCGTCTCGCTGGGCGTTGTCGTGTCTGTATAAAGAACACGCGCGACGAGGGCGTCGACCAATGCCTCTCCCGAAAACTGCTGACATCCAGAGAGTCTGAGCGTCGTGAGCTGTGGAAGACGGACGCGGTAACGAGGACCGGGAGAGGAATCGGGTAGCGTCTGTACGAGTTCCGGTTTGAAGAACTGTACGACCTTGTCAGACATGTCCGATCCGACGATAGAAAAGTGCTTCAAGGTTGGCAGCCTATCAAAGACCCATCTAAAGTCCTTTGTGCGCATGTCTGAAAGATCCATGTCGAGTACCTCGAGGGGCGGACGGGAGCGTAGGATGAGTTTGCGGAGGCCCATTCCGGTGTGGTGATCGCTCGAGGGGGACTGGGAAAAGTCGTGTGCTTCGTCGTCGCTGTCGCCGTCCTCGTGTAGGTGGTAACTATCGAGAGCGACGTCCATGTTCAGATGACGGAGGCGGAGTTCCCTGAGTGCGGGAAGGTGGAGATGAGAGAGGATGCTGCGCTGGATGCATACGAGGTCCAACAAGAAGGTGTGGAGGCGAGGAAGGGTGACTGTGGTCGGGGATGTGGTCAAGATGCCTTCCTCGTAGGAGACGCCGTGCAAGTCAAAGTGTTCTAGATTAGGACAGCGGGCAAGGAAGGTGAGGAGCTCAGAGGAACGGACAGTGTTGGAGAAGGAGAACTCTGTGATGTCGAGAGATGTAAAGTAGAGCGGATTGATGAAATGGGGGAGAGAGGAAGTGGTGACCTTCATGGAGACGTGGCGGAAGGTGGAAGAGCCACAAGAGAAAAAGATGGTACTGTCGTCATTTCCGTCTGTGTCGAATGGGACCTTGAGGCGCAATCCGAGGTGATGGAGGATGCGGCGGGGGTTGGCAAGGGTGAGGTCGGAGAGGGAGGTGTGGAAAGTGCGGCCGTGGAAGGAGAGTGTGCAATCCGACCAGCGGGATAGATAGGGAAGGAAACAAGACAAGATGGGAAGAAGACGATCAAAGTCAGATAGATGAACGTGCACGGTGAACTGGAGGGGATCCGAGCGGGCGATCCAGAGGTCCGCTTGGACCTTGACAGTGGCCATTGAATCGCAGACAAAGATGTGCTGCCATGGTCTGGGGGATGCGAGACAGACGTCCCGCCAAAGCCTGCAGACTGCGGATATCATAGCGGGTGTGTACGGCGCACCAGAGTCGGACGCACAACAAGTAAAGATCTCAACGAGCAACTCTGGAGGTAGACTGTAGATTGTCATTGTCAATCAGACATATAGTCGGAAGTCGGCCCGTTAAGAGAAGCTGACTAAGCACAAAACTGTACAGTCGTGGCTGAATTCAACCCCAGCTACTAAACTCTATTTTCCATCCTATCCCATCATGCCCGGCGTAAGAGACATCAGGTGCGCCCCAGTCCCCCCGTCGCGCGCCATCCTCACCGCCCACAGCGCACAAGCTTTCATCACCGCATATGCATCCCACCTCAAGCGCGCCGGCAAGCTCGAGGTGCCAACATGGGTCGACCTCGTCAAAACCGGAGCTTTCAAGGAGCTTGCCCCTTATGACTCTGACTGGTACTACATTCGTGCAGGTAATCGCGTAGAACATACCGAAATCTGCACCTCTCACTCTTGCTACCCTCATATGCAGCCGCAGTCGCACGGCACATCTACCTTCGCAAAGACGTCGGCATCGGAAAACTCACAAAACTCCATGGGGGCCGCAACAGACGTGGTAACCGTCCTTCGCACCACGCGGACGCCTCTGCGTCCGTTCAACGCAAAATTTGTCAATCCCTAG
>JBBPNZ010000353.1:0-22386 GCA_038091195.1 Phylloporus rhodoxanthus | reverse complement strand
TAGGAAATCACTGACCCACCCGCTAAACAATCCGTTGATTGTATGGGTATTGGGCAGTACCTTATTCCGTTCACCTCCGCATGCCATGCTGACACCCCCTGCGCATCCTCTGTGGCCTCCGACTTCTCCGTCTCTGGCCGGACTTCCACTCGATTCACCATGTCCTCTCTGTCTTCCCTCACCTCTGACTCGCCGACTCTTCTGCTCAGACTTCCATCTCCGTCTCCGACTCCGTTGTTCATCGCTCCTGCACTGCATCTCCAACCCGTTCCCCTTGCCCTCCCTAGACGCTGGGACGTCTAGCCTAAGAGGGGGATAGGGACTACGCTCGCGTCACTCTGCGCACCTTTTCCATCCCCTTTTTCCTTTCTTCTTTTTTCTGCTGTCTTTACTCCGTAAGCAGCTCGCTGCGTCCCTCCATGCAACTCTGCACACACCCTCCACATCGTCAATCAACTCCACAACTTCGCTCCGCTCACTCCATTCGCTCCATTGGTCGAACGAACAAAACATGTACAATAAACAAACTATCTACGACGGAGGAGTGAGAAACAATGAACTACTACTCTTCCGACCCCTCCACGTCCTCTTCTCTGTCTCCCTCCGCTTCTTTCTCCTTTCCTTTTCCCTTCTCCTTCTCTTTCACCTCTTTTTCTTCCACGCTCAACCCCCCCAAGTCCCTCCTCACCTCCTCTACCTCTGATTCATCCGCCTCCGACTCCTCCGAGTCCGGGTCTTCCCCGTAGTACCGCGCTGCCTGGAGCTCCCACATCCACTCCAGCACGGTGGTTTGGCTACGCAGAATCCTGTTCTGCATAACCAATGCCTCCTGAATCCCCACCAGCTCCTTGGCGACTTCAGTAAGCCCCCGGTGCTCTGCAGACCCGTTCCCCTCCATCTTTTTGAAGCCGCTCAGCCCTGCCTCCGCTCCTTCATTCACTTTCGCCCTCTTTCTCTTCCTCTCCGGCTTCTCTTCTCCAGGCCTCTCACACTTTGCCTTCGCCTCTTGACACCCCAGGCACGAGGTGGACTTACTAGTCCCAGGCTCACAACTGATCCCCCGATCCTTGCACCTCACATAAGCAGGCAACTCTGCAGAGGCCCGCATCTTCCCCTTCTGGACACTCTGCTGTGTGTAGACCTCCTCCACCTGACTCCATCAGCTCCATCGCAGCACATGCAATCTTTGACCTACCCTTTTCTTGGCCGCTTCCTCGGCCTTTTGCCTCTCCAACTTTGCCCTCCGCTTCTCCTCTGCCTTACGTCGTTCTGCTTTCTCGCGCGCCCTCTTCTCTGCCTCCTCGCGTGCCTTTCGCTCTGCCTCCTCCTTCTGCACCTTCGCTCGCCTCCGCCACTCATTGAACTTTGCGGTGCTAACACTGTCATCGTCGTTCTCGTTCTCCTTGAGCTGCTCTTTGGACCAGCCTTCGATGTTACCGAGGGGGGTGGACATGGTAGTGGTAGGAGATTAAGGAGCGGAAGCTGACCTCGACGGACTTTATACGCAGGCAAACAATAAGCGACTTTTCGGACTCCAACTCCACACTCCGCATCGTCATCGCTAAAGGCCTTCAGGGGTTCAGGCCTAAGAGGGGGATACTGTCATATGCATGATTTTTAGTTAAGTCCAACTCCGCTACCTCCGCTACTCCGGACCTCTTTCCTTCAGAACTCCAGTGCGTTCTCTACCAAGATGCTACCAGGAGTCTCCAGACTTTTACCTCCGATCTCCTTATATCTCTCTACATTCCGTTCCTTGTACCTTGACACTTTTGTATTAGACCTGCCTCTTAGATTCGACCGCAGCTGTGTTCAACTGCGGACACAGCTCTGGCTTACTTTCCCCCCGTCTCTGCCTCCGTCCTTATACAAGTATTTTCCTAACTTCGCCTCCATATATAAACCCTCTGTATTTGATACTTGTACTCTAGTTTGAATATTGACTTAAGATACCACTCCTCTACTCGTGTCCATCTCCAATCTCCGACCCTCCGACCAAATTTGGGGACATGACCGTTGACAAGGGCGCACCACATACAGTGAAGCTGCAGTCCCTTCCGACCCAAAACTCCAGAGTTCTGGAGTTCCCTCAGGAGTTGACACGGTCTTGACAATATCTCTGAATTTTACTTTCTGCAGTAGTGACCTTTCCCTTTAATACTGCAGTCTGTAGTATCTCTTTCACTTCCTCTTCTGGGTGGTGTCCTTTCTGTTAAATACCTATGGCCATTCTCATGTATAATAAGCTAGATCTTACTTGACATCACGCCAATAAGACCTTGTTCTTTGTCTCACCCTATGTTCGATAATAACTGCTTTATCAACTTTCCAAAGGCTTGGAGTTATAGAACCCAAACTGACAGACTTGCTACTCTTCAAGTCTATGTTTGGACCTACCTGGTACAAGTGTAACAAAAAATCCATGTATGCTGTGCACATGTAATTATAGCCAAAAAGAAATCTAAAGCCTTGACCATCCTAATTCAAGTCATCACCTCAATTAGCACTCTGAAAACCATTGACACCTCCACTTTGATAGACTGCAGAGCAGATATCTCCTGCATTGATTGGGACTTCATAAAGAAACACAAACTTCCTGTTGAATGACTCCCCTCCTCTATAATTGTATGAAATGCTGATCATTCCATTAACAAGAAAGGAGAAGTGAAGTTCTCCACTATGCTCTTTATCCAAATTGACTCCATTGTCCAAAGAATCAAGTTCTATGTTATGCAATGTTGTCAAGAAAACCTCATCCTAGGACTGCTCTGGTTCTCTAGCATCAACCTGACCATTGACTGGAAAAGACAAACCATTTCTATCAGGGACAATCTCAACCAATCCTTCAACCTCTATTTTTCTCATGTAGCTGCCCAACAGAAAACCCCCCCAAAAAAAAAAACCCTCCCCCACCAAAACATTGAAACTACAACTGAATTAGCTGAAGAACCCTCTTGGACTTTGTAGATTATGAGGAACCCAAACACTTTGTTGAACAAGCCCACTTCACTTACTTCATTGAACAAATTCAGAAGTCTGCCTTCTAATACTTCCCCAACTCCCCTATTATCAAATGTTTTGAAAAATTCATCAGAAAAACCACCACCACCACCGACTTGGCTATGAAAGAACAACCTGCCACTGTCCAACTTCCCCTGGAATACTCCTCCTTTTCCTTTGTTTTCCAAAAGGACTCTGCCAACCACATCCCCCCATCTTGACCCTATAACCATGCTATTAACCTAGATGATTCTTTTGTTCCAAAAGTAGCTAATATTTATCCTCTGTCCCCAGACAAACAGAAAGCCACGAATAACTTTATTAAGGAGAACTTACACTCTGGAAAGATCTGTCCATCGAATTCCCCCCAAGCCTCCCCATTAAAGAAGATAAAAATGGGTTAGTAGTAGTGTCGCTAGGCAATCCTAGGTTGACGAGGTGGAAGTATAGAAGTGTGGGTGTGAGAGTAAACTCATTCCCAGAGATTCAAAGTGGATGTATAAATGAGAAGAGTAGGCTTACAACTGTTTTCAGGCTTCACATTTGTTGAGAGGAAAGTCAAAGGAAAATGGTCGTCTCTTAGAATCAGGCCCCAAAAGTCCCAAAAAAAGATCCCCTTTTCCCACCAAGGGCTCCAGGTTTTATAGTCCTCAGGTAGACCATAGACTCTATAGTGAAACACAAACATCCCTAACCATCTGAGAACACCACCTGCTCTAACTCTTCTCCTGCCCACCTATGGTCACTGCTACTGTAAATCCACCACAACAAACTGCAACACAGTATGAGCTCCACCAAGGCAAATGGCCAATTGGTAAAACAAATTGACACATTAGTTCAAAGTTCAGAAGGTTCAACATCCTCCAGATATGTTTGGTCAGGACATGCACTTTAGACCCTTTGGGATTTCCCGGAAACAGACAAGACATGATAGCGGACATCTTCAATGATGATTGAAATGCAAAAAATAGGGGTTCTTCAACTGTAGGCAGCTGTGGGCTTCTACATCTGAGGGGATCTTCGATACCAACTGTCCTCAGTTGGTCACATGACCTCACTGACTTCAAACTGAGAACAATGTGGACCACACCGCATAAGAGTGGAGCTTCATGCATCACACCTCATCTTTCTTCTTCTTCTCCTACCACCATCACCTCCAATCATGTACAGCCTTGAAGATGTGCTTGCACTTAACAAACTGCCTGCCTTCAACAATCCAACAGTGCTCATAGCTGAAGAGTTGAAAGCAGCTAACAAGAAAATCATCATTGTTGCCAAAGTATGCCCAGACGATAAGGAGGAGTTGCAAGAGGACCAAGAGTTGTGGCTAAAGGAACAGGGGAATTGTTTTGTGCATATCGATGTTCATGAAGAACACTCCAATGGTACTGATCAGTATTTCAGGAACACATGTTGGGTGCATTGCAGGTGGCAAGGGAACTCGACCTGCCTGCTCAGCTTAAGCATCCTGCGATTCAAGCAATGGAGTCTGTGGACCCGTTCATGAAGAAGTGGAGAGCCAAGGCTACAGAATGGAAGAGGTTGTTTGAGTCGACAGGGCTGCTGACCTCAAGTTTGGCAGGGCTGTTAACATTGAACACTCTGAGCAACACAACCAGATCAGCTAATGCATCTGACCCTCCATTGAAGATGCGCCATGGCGCGCAGATGACTGTTTGAAAGCACAAGGTTTGTATGTGTTGACACATCTGTGAGGGCCTGCCTGTGACACTTGCACTTAGTGTACCCTGGTCCCCTTGGATGATAAGAATGATGACGATGATGACGACAACTTTGTCAAAATCATTGAGACTAAAGGCCCTTTAGTTGGAACCAACAAGGTCAAGCATGTGCCTCAGTGCAAAGCATGTGCCAAGGCAAAACATCTGTGCATTGAAATCCTAGGCAGAACATGTGATCTATGTGGCAAGCAGAAAAGTTGATGCAACAAGTCACACAGAAGGGGTGTAAAAGGGAAGGGAAAGGGGAAAGAAATGGCCAAGGCACCTGGTACATGTAACATGTTGTTCCATGTTGTCCTGCACACTGATCATGCTATAGCTCCCTCATCCGCCAAGATTGTCATTCCTTCTCACAAAATCCAGACTATCACTACTTCGTCAATTATTGTACCGCCTTCTCAACATGAACCTCTTTTCCTCTCTGACCCTTCTGATGTTAATGACAGTGAAACTCCTTGGAAGAGGCCTCACTCTCCTGACTTATCCCTTCTGTCTCTTTCTACTGCTGTTTCCAAGGATCACTGTCTCTCTCTGGTTCCTGTTGCTCCTCTTGTCCTCACTGCTCCTCCCATTCCTGTCCATCTCCCACCCATTCCTTCTTGACCTCTTCCTCCCGCTGCTTCCATGTCTGACCATCTCTCACTGGTTTCTTTTGCTTCCTCTTGACCTCTTCCTTCTGCAGGTCCGTCTTCAAAAATGCTCACAAATGCAAGACTTGCAATCCTTGGGCTCAAAGCTAGAACTGTTACGCGTAGCGTACACAATGGGTTCCACTCCTAAACCGGTTACCTCAAGTGATACTCACGAAGAGACCAACTCCAGAGGAATGAAGGAGGATGAGGAGTCGCTTAGGGGTTTCCTGAAGCGGGACGAGGACGACGAGGGATGAGGGTCATTCAGGGGTTTCCTGGAACGATGACTAGGACAAGGATCAGCTAAGGGAGTTCCTTAGGCGAGACGAGGACTGAGAGTTCAACTAAGAGTTGCAAGAGAGGACTTGAAGATACACTAGTATTGCGCAGATCAAGACTAGGGAATATACATGACAACGAGTTTGTACTTATACTAAGTAAGGTGCGAGCATGGACCAAGACGAGGTAAAAAGGAAAAAGACACCTCCCAGAAGTAGAAGGTGAAAGGGGAGAGTCGAGAAAGCTGTGTGTACTGCGGAAGTGAAAGGGGATAAGGTTATCCAAGTTGGATCGGCACAGGATGAGTAAACGTGTGGAGTCAGAGATACCCAAGTTGGATTGGATGTAAAACGTAAACAAAATGAGTCAACATACGAAGTACCAGAACAAGGTGAAGAACACCGCTAGTAGACCACCCAAGAGGAAGCGAAAGAGGATAGGGAGGAAAAAGTGTAACATTATCCCCTCTTTACTCCAAAGATCTCCAGGTCTTTGCTTACCCTGTTGCTTTGATTGTCAGTCACTGTCCAACCATCCACTGTGAACGGTGTTACCAGCAAGTTCCGCGTCCCGTGGGTCAGCCAAGATGAAAGACTCCTCAAAGACATCCTCCAGGTCCAGGTGGGAGCGCAATTCCTCAGTGAGTTCCTCATTCACGGGATACCAATAACGGGAGTGAGGGGAATGTTCGGAGGGGGAGGCAGCGTGGGAATGAGTGCATGCGGGGTTATCACAGGAGGCGAGTTCTCTTTGTACCATCCCCAGGGACATATCGAGATGAGAGATGGGAGGTAGTCGTCGTTCGGGAGGGGGTGTAGAGAGAGGGCTGTGGACGATGGATTCGATGAGAGTGTCCTCGTTTTCCGTGGTGGGGGATTGGAATGCAGAGGGGATTGAGGTGCGATGGATAGGTTGGCCCTGCCAATTGGTGGTAATATGAGTGAAGGTAGGGACGGGAGTGGGGGTGTAGTACGTTAGGGTCTCGCAGGAGTCGACTGCGGATTCAGTGAGGGTCGAGAACGTGGGAGAAGGGTGCACGGGTGGAGGGATTGTGATAGTGGAGTGTTCAGCGGAGATAGGGATGTGGCAGGGGACTTGAAGAGGGATGATAGGGTTTAGAGCGGTCTGGGCAGGGGCAGGGGCGGTGACGTGGGGACAAGTAGGTAATGGAGGGGGAGACGGCAGGTGAGTGCGAAAATGGTGTTCGGTGCAAATTAGGACATCGTCAATGTTAGCTTCCTTGAATGCGCACAAGAGAGCTGCATGTTGGGTGGTTAGAGCGTGTTGAAGGATCATAGGAATGTGGGGAAGCGAGGCTTGTTCTCTGACGGCCTGCTTCATGACCAGAAGATGAAGGAACAGGGTTGAGTTCTGAAGGAATGCAGTGTGGAGGACAGCAACAAGAGAGTCAGAGTCTATGAGGCGAGACAGAATCAGGGAGAGGGTAGGGTCTTGGAGGAAGGAAATAATTGCTTGGTAGTCGTTGTCGAAGTACTCTGGGTGGTGACGAACGGTGGTTTGAGGGAGAGAGGGGATAGACATGATGTTGTGAGTGAAGATTGATGGGGATGGAATCATCTAGAGATGGTGGAGGCGTTTATATTGTGAGAGGATAGAGGCACAGTGATGGAGATTAGACTTGGGTTCCCAAGTGTTCTCAGCGGCAGAGTATCCTTTCCATGCGGTTAGGTACCTCTGTCGGTTGATGGGGCCTTTGTGGGAGAGGATAGCCTCTACCTCGTACTCCTCTTTGTCGTCAATGACATCAGGGGGCGGTGTTGGGAACGACGGTCCATAAGATTCAGTGCTACGGAATGGGGATAAGAGGGAGGCATGGAAGACATCGTGTACCTTCCAGGTGGGGGGAAGGCAAAGTTTGTATGTGAGTGGAGATAGTACCTGAGTGATCTCGAAGGGACCATGTCGTTTGGGCGCAAGCTTCTTTGATGGGTACCTGAGACAAAGATGGGTCGCTTCTAACCAGACCTTTTCTCCAACTTTCCAGGGGATGAATCGTCGTGTGGTTCAGGCAGACATGATTTTTCGAGCAGACTCATGAGCGGCAAGGGCTTCCTTACGGGCTTCGTTGAGATTGGTGAGTTGATGTTCGAGGGTGGGGAGGAATGTCTTGCCAAGTGCGGGGTAAGAGCGGGGCTCATAGCCATAGAGTAAGGAAAAAGGGGAGCGTTTCGTAGAGCTGTGCGGGGCAGAGTTGTGATGGAATTCTGCTGCGGATAGTGATTGTGCCCAAGAGTGGGGACAGTTGGCGCAAAAGATGTGGAGATAGGTTTCGAGTTCCTGGTTGGTTCGCTCGGTTTGTCCATCAGATTGGGAGTGATAGGCGGTGGAGAGGCAGACATCATATTTCAAGAGACGAGCTAGTTCTCTGGCGAAGGCAGAGGCGAATTGTGGTCCTCTGTTGGAGATAAGAGAGTCATGGAGGCCGAAGCATTTGAACATGTTTTCGAAGAAAAGGGAGGTGATTCCTGCTGTGTCAATGGTCTTGGAGCAAGGGATGAGAATTACCCCCTTCGTAAGGCCGTGGTCGACCACGACCAAAATAGAGTCATGGCCATCGGACAGGGGAAGGTCAGTGATGAGATCACAAGACAGTTGCTTGAACAGGAGTGACATGGCAGAGGTGATGGGAGAGAGGGGTGGGGTGGTGGGATGCATGTTGACCTTGTTTTGTTGGCAGACAGCACAGCCGTCAACGAAGTGCTTGACGAAAGTGGAGAGGCTGGGCCATCAAAAATCGCGTTCGAGGATTACTTTCGTGTGGTAGACGCCCATGTGACCCAACAAGGGGGACGAGTGGATGGAATGGAGCAAGGCGGAGTGAGCTGGTGGAGGGACATACATACGACCTTTGAAATAGAGATGGCCGTTGTCGAAGTGCCAGTTAGAGAGAGATGCGTGAGTGAAGAGAGGGGATCCTTCATCCAGGGCCGTGAGAGCTTTGATAACGAAGGGGTCAGATGGTGTGGAGGACTGGATGTGGCGGGCTAGGGTGGTGTCGAGGGTGTTGACGACGATGGGGTCAGGGACGATGGAAGCATCAGTGTTGTCTGAGGAGGTATCTATAGAGTTGTGACAAGAGAGGGCATTGGCGGGGCCCATGCGAGTGCCAGGGGTGACTTGCCAGATGAGATCAAAATCCTGTAAAAACAGCGACCAGCGAGCTTGATGACGAGAGAGTTTGTGGGGATCTTTGATGTATGAGAGATTCTTATGATCAGTGATGATGGTGACAGGGTGAGTGGTTCCGCGCAGGTATTGTTTCCACTCGTCAAGAGCAAGGATAATGGCAAGGAGTTCGCGGTCATAGATATCATAGTTTCGCTCAGCGGGAGAGAATGTCTTAGAAAAGTAAGCAACGGGGCGGAGGTCGTGGTTGGGATCGTGTTGCATGAGGACTACGCAGGAAGCAAGGAGAGAGGCGTCGGTCATGACGGAGAATGGTTTAGAGACATCGGGGATGGCAAGGACTGGAGCGGAGCAGAAGATCTTCTTAAGGTGGTCGAAGGATTGTTGTTGTAGGGGGACCAGGTCCAGGGCTCGTTCTTATGTGTGAGGAAAGTGAGTGGGGCGACGACGTCAGAGTAGTTGGGGATGAACTTGCAATAGAAGTTCACGAAGCCGAGGAAGGAGCATACTCCTTTGACAGACGCGGGCAGTTTCCAGTCAGCAATGGCAGAGAGTTTCTTGGGGTCCATGCGGACAAGTCCTTGACCGATGATCATACCAAGGTATTCCATGGTGGGGGTATCAAAAGAACATTTGGATATCTTGAGAGAGAGGCCATGTTCACGAAGACAGAGGAGGACTCGACGTGTTCGTTCATGGTGAAGCTCAATGGTTCCATGGGTGTGAATGCCAAGATCGTCCATGTAGATCTTGAGCCATCGTTCAAGAATCATGTCGGCGAAGATGTGGTTCATGAAAGCTTGAAAAGTGGTGGGTGCATTGCAGAAGCCAAAGAACATAACAGTGGGTTCAAAGAGTCCGAGGGGGGTGATGAAAGCGGCTTTCCATTGATCTTCTTCTCGGATATGAATGTTGTTGTATCCCCATTGGATGTCGAACTTGGTGAAGAAGTTGGCGTCTTTCATGTTGTCGATGAGTTCCGTGATCAAGGGCAGAGGGTAGGCATTCTGAATGGTGTGACTATTGAGATAACGATGGTCCTGGCAAGGGCAGAGAGATCCATCCTTCTTTGGGACAAAGAAGAAAGGTGCGGCTTGTGGGGATTTGGATGGGACAATGTGGCCGGTCTTCAAGTGTTCTTCGATGAATATTCGGCAGGTCTCCTTTTCAGCGGGGTTAAGCGGGTAAACCTTGGCAATTTTGGGGATGAAGGTGTCTTTGAGGTCGATGGTGTGATCGAAAGGGCGATGCGGGGGTAGTTGGTTGTGGGTCAATTCAGCAAAGACATCAGTGAAGTCAGAACAGAATTCAGGGATGGGGACTTCCTTGGATTTCTCTGTTTGAGTGATTTGTGTGGAGATAGTGATCTTGGCAATGTTTTCTTCAGGGGGTCCTGTCGGGGGAGGGCGCTCACAAAGAGTCCTCTTGACCCCAAGAGGATATCGAGAAGAGAATGCAGAGGCAATGTCAAGGTCCGGGTCGGGGAAGGGCGAAGTATTACAACTGAGGGCGTTAGTTAGCTGGGGGAGAGAGTTGAAGTCAAGGGTGAAATTTTTCCAATCGATGGTTGGGTTCCATTTCTGGAGCCAAGGTAGACCGAGTATGACGTGGGGGTGATGAAGACGAAGTACCAGAAAGGAGACGGTGTTGGAGAAGTCGGAGGCAGAGATCTTGATCATAGCTTTCCATAAAATGGATCCCTTGGTATTCGTGGTTCCATCTACATTGTAGGCGATGAGTGGTTGTGCAAGGCGAGATAACTTGAAATCCCCCAAAGGGAGAAGTTGAGGGTCGAGAAAGTTTCCTGTTGCTCCAGAGTCAATGAGGGCGTTGGTGTCGACGGTTTTTGTCTTTCCATGTAGCTGAACGGGGAGATGCATAGTTCTATTGTCATTTCGTGCTACAAGTACATGATCGGCAGTAAGGGAAGGAGACGTCAAGGCAGCTTCCCTTTTCAAAAATCCTTTGCGGCTTGGATACGCTCAGGAGGAACAGAGCAGAGTTCTTCAGGTGGTTCTTCATAGCACATCTTGAGGACAGAGAGAATTTCTTTCTCTCCCTTGCCAGATGTCTTCAATGAGTTGACATATTCGTCCAATGGGGTAGTGGCAGCGATGGCGGTGGCTGGCATGGTTGTTTCGGTGGAGCGAACATTCTAGGAGCTCCTTGTGGTGGACAAGGAGGGGTTACCCCGGAACTGAGGGCGACGAGGGGCGGTGGAGGTACTAGGAAATTTTCGGCAGTTCTGAGCGGAGTGGCCAGGGAGGCGACAATGGAAGCAAAGGTTTTCTCTGATACATTTGGCCCATTCGGTGGGGGTGAGCTTGGTGACAGAGATGGAGTCAACATCCATAGCGTTGGGGTCTCTGGTGGGGCAAGGAGTAAAGGTTGGAAGGGTGCATCCTCCGTGAAGAGCAAGGATGTGCATCTTCTGTGCATGGAAGATCTTGGCTTGGTCAATCCATTTAGAGATGGTGGTGGGGATGGCTGCCATGGAGAGAATCATGGTGGTGATACGTTAGTCAAGGCTGAGGGAGAACTGGTCAATGAGGGTGACATCGTCAGTGATGCCGGCTTTGCACGAGAGGTTCTGGAAGTCCATAATGTACTGCTGGAAACCATCGTCGATGGTTCTATTCGAGAGGCAGGAGGTCTTCTGGATGAGCTTGGATAGTTCAAGGCGGGCGGTGGCCTTGGTGTCGAAGGGGTAGAAAGTTGATTCGAAATTGTCAGCAAATTCTTTGAAAGTTTTGCCTGCGGTGATAGTGGTGTCGGCCATCTTGTCGTACCACATTTTGGCGAAGGAGGCACCTCTTCCCTTAGACATCTTGTTAAGGGTGGTCATGATCTTGTCATTGTTGGTGTGGTACAGGGTATTGTTGAGGGTAAAGTAGGCCTTCATGGCCTTAATCCATCTGGAGACATCAGTAGGTTCTCCAGAGAAGTCAGTGGGGAGAGCCGCTTTGAGTTCAGAGGTGTGGGAGGACATTGCTGTAGTAGGCTGTGGTGGGGCAGTAATGGTTGGCTGTGGGGTCGTTGGCGGCGGCATCGCAGGATGAGTCTGGATAGCAGTCCTATGAGTGATACTAGGATACGTGATCTGAGGCCTGTGGGATTGGTGGCTGCTGGAAGATTGTTCCACAGGAGCGTCGATTTCAATGTCACTGTCTGAGTCGACAGGGTCTGGGCGGAGTCCGAATCTAGATGATCGACTCGTGGTGTTTGTGGGTGGGTCCTACACCGTAGAAGGTGGGACCGATGTTAGTCTTGATCTTTTGTTACGCGTAGTGTACACAATGGGTTCCACTCCTAAACCGGTTACCTCAAGTGATACTCATGAAGAGACCAACTCCAGAGGAATGAAGGAGGACGAGGAGTCGCTTAGGGGTTTCCTGAAGCAGGACGAGGACGACGAGGGACGAGGGTCATTCAGGGGTTTCCTGGAACGATGACTAGGACAAGGATCAGCTAAGGGAGTTCCTTAGGCGAGACGAGGACTGAGAGTTCGACTAAGAGTCGTGAGAGAGGACTTGAAGATACGCTAGTATTGCGCAGATCAAGACTAGGGAATATACATGACAACGAGTTTGTACTTATACTAAGTAAGGTGCGAGCACGGACCAAGACGAGGTAAAAAGGAAAAAGACACTTCCCAGAAGTAGAAGGTGAAAGGGGAGAGTTGAGAAAGCTGTGTGTACTGCGGAAGTGAAAGGGGATAAGGTTATCTGAGTTGGATCGGCACAGGATGAGTAAACGTGTGGAGTCAGAGATACCCGAGTTGGATCGGATGTAAAACGTAAACAAAATGAGTCAACGTATGAAGTACCAGAACAAGGTGAAGAACGCTGCTAGTAGACTGCCCAAGAGGAAGCGAAAGAGGATAGGGAGGAAAAAGCATAACAAGAATGGCATCAATGCAGGTGTTCCTGGCAGAGCTAATCATCCAGGCTTCCAAAGCTAGCCAATATCTGGACTTGCAGAAGAAGGATATGGTAAAACTGAAGGCATTGTTGGGGATGAAGTAGTACCATAGCCCATTCTTAAATAGTTTGTCTTGTGTCATTGCGGAATTCAAGAGTTGTGCCTTTTCCTAGCGAGTCTTCTAAGTTAAATGAAGGGAATTGCAACAGAGTGAGTAGAAAGAAAAGGTGAACACAAAAACGAAATGACACCACTCTTCTTTGCGAGGTCCCACTTTTTATGTGACATATGAGGCTGAGGAAAGAAAATGCTTCTAAAGGTGCACTTGTTCATGGGAATGAGAGATGGGGAATTCTATTGTGTAAGACCAGGTTGAGAAAGAGCACTGGACAAATACTGGAGTGAAATAGACACATATTTGGTAGTTCATGATGAATGTGGTTTTTTATTTATTTTGAGTCATTAGGAAGGATTAATCCTGACTGGCGACTCCATCGTCATGCTCTTCCTCATTCTCAACATTGTCCTCAGCCTCATACTCGTCCAGTTTTTCATTGTCTAATCTGGTAAGGTTGGTAACATCTATGATGATCTTTTTACATGGGAAATAAGGGAGCAGCCTGAATGCTGCATATCTTAACCTTGACACAGCACCATCTAGCTCTGCTAGCAGGTATGAACCTCTGGTATTCCTTCGCAAGACGACCATTGGTCCTTGGTACCTTGGCTTTGTTTTCTGGTTAAGTTCTTTTTCGATGCAGGAATTCCGAACTAAGACGAGGTTGTCTGATTGAAAGTTATGATCACAGGTGCAGTTCTTGAAGTGTGCTTTGAATTATCATAGAGACACATATCATGATAGAAGAAGGCATTCTCAGATCATGTTGATATCTTCCATGCGCTTCTGAAGCTGACGAGCTCTCCACACAATCAGAGCGGTCCTAGATAGAAGGTCAGAATCTGGTGTAGGGACAAGGAATGTCACCTTGGCCAGATTGAATGGAAAGAGCAGCTCAATGCCATGCACCATAAAATAAGGTGAAAGACCTGTGGACTTTAGAATAGTTATCAATTCCGCCCAGAAAACAGAGTGACCTATTGCTGGCCAGCAAACCTCTTCCCCCAGGGTACTTTTGACAATGGTCTCCTGGACATTGTAATGGTGCTGTTCCACCACACCATTTGCCTGCAAATTGTAGGGTGAGATATGGATATGATGGATACCATACCTGCTAGCCAACATATCCAAAGCTTGAACAAAAGCCGACCCATTGTCAGTAACTAGCTCAGAAATGGCTCTCCAATGACAAAGGATATCTTCAAAAATGAAGGACGAGAGCGCAGTTGCATTTTCCAATCATAACATCCACCATTCCAGATATGCTGTAAGGGTGCAACAGGCTTGAACAATAAAATGATACCCTCCTGATCAAGGCATAACCATTGTATCGATATGGACTTTGTGAAAGATGCCTCTAACCATGGGAATAGTAAGAGGGATGTGTAGCTTCTTCATTTGATGCTGCTGGCATTCGTGGCATGTCTTGATGTACCATTTGATGTCATCTACCAGCATTGGCTATCAGAATTGTAGAAGCAGATGTGTATGGACTGAGAAAACACCTTTGTGCCCAAGGCTATCGTGAGCCTCACAGATAAGTCCATAGCATCACTCTTTTGGAACAACCAACTGGTAATGTCCATGTGGCTTGCAACAGTACAGATACCCATTAAGCAAGAAGAAATGACTGGTGGCATTGATGAAGGAAGTATACTTGGGGTCTGACAAATCAGGAGGACGGACAAGAGAGGAGAGGAAATCATGGATAAGATTGATGTGAGCATCCTTTGCAAGTCCCTTTTGGAAGCAGAGTGGTTCTGGGTCGTTAGGAGTTGGTTCTGGGGTAGCATAAACAAAAACTGAGATGAGAGATTTTTCATGTGCATATTTAGAAAAGTGAGCGACACCTTGTGAAGAAGGGATTTGATCATTCAACAACATAATACAAAATGAATAGGCACTATCCAACCAATCCTCAAAGTCGTCATCCTCAAGTGGGTCTTTGTCGGACAGTGGACAATGAGACAGGCTGTTCATGCTGGTATGATGGGTCACAGGGACATGCACAAGATGAAATGTAAAGAGGAGGATACCTGTAATCCACTGGTTAATTGTTGCGTTCAGTTGGAGATCCAGATTGTTAATCATCCCTTTAACGTATTTTGCATTCATTTTGACTACAAAGTTAGCAACACCAAAAATGAAGATGTGAACAGCTCGCAAGGCTCGGAATAGACTGTAGAGCTCAAGCTTGGCTTGGGAGTAGTGACTCTCAACCTCTGTAAGGCTGATTGAACCAAAACAGTTTGGATACCACTTCCCATCATCATCTTCTTGTAATAAGATAAACCCAACTGCAATCACTGACATGTCAACAGCCAGGATGACTTTGTGTCCTAATTCATAATCCAGCCAATGGAGTGCTGGGGAATGACAAATTGCGTCCTTGAGATGCTGCATAGCAAGCTGCTGGGGCTCTCCCCAATTGAAAGCAACTCCTTTTCTGGTTAGGTCAATCAACAGATGAGCAATTGAAGCAAAATCTTTGATAAAAATACAAAGAACTCCACACACACCTAAGAATCCACACACTTGGGTAAGGTTGTGGCACTCAGGCCAGTTGCAGATCTTTTCTACTTTCTTCTTGTAAGGGATGTGACCTTGAAATGTGCACATGTAACCAATAATGGTCACATTGGGGGCAGCGAGCATGAATTTCTTGGCAGATACAGTTATCTCGACATTCTGTAAGCAGTGCAGTATGTGGTGAACCACTTGGAGGTGCTCCCAGATGAAATGGCAAAGTCCTGAATTTCCAGTATAGTCTCATAAGAACCATCTGAATTCTGATAATGGATTGTGGCTGTTTTGACTGGGAGATCATCCAAGAACAGGTAAGTGTAGTGGGGGATCTTGTCTTGCAGGATGAACAACATATCCACTTGGTAAATCTGTACTGTGTTCATGTACCCCATAGGCACAGTAGTCAAGTGGTGCAGACCCATGGGACTATTGAACATTGTGAGATCACATGATTCTGGGTGGAGGGGGTGCTGATCATATCCAGCAAATAAATCCATCATCCTGTAGACTGCATAGCTGGCAAAGGATTCTGCAAAGTGTTCAACAAATGGGGGGGTCAAGGAGTCACAAATGGTGACAGTGTTAAGAGGCTGGAGGTTGTGAATGAGGTGGAGAGATTTGCCATCTTGTTTGAGAACACAAAACCATTATGAACAGTATGTGGCTGCTAACAGTTCATAGACTCCAGAAGAAATCTGGTCCTTGATAATTTGAATAGTGTTAGCCCACATAGAAGGGGTGATGGGAATGTTGCATAAGACCCAGGGGGTATGTGGTACAGTGGGGATTTTGACTACAGGGAAATACCTCTCATCTAGATGTCCATGCTCACCTGGAACCCATGCAAATGCTTTCTTGTGTTCATGGTCAATCCATTGCACAAGCTTCACTTCATCCAGCCAGAGCCAGTTCGCTGGGTCAAGGTCTAGAGAGTCAGCACGTTCCTAGGTGAAGCGAAGTCCTGGGATGAAGTCTGGAGGGTGAAAGGGTAGAGGCACTAAACTGGCTATAGGATCCTTTGGAAGAGTCCTAGTGATGCAGAATTCTTCGTCCAGGGCAGTAATGACTGGATAGATTTTCTTTGCAATGGGTTTGTAAGCCAGCACATGCGAAGTGAAATCATATAAGTAAACAGAATAAATTGCAGAAACTGCATCTGCATTGAGAAGTGATTGAGTGGAAGAGAGAAAACTATAGTTTGTTGATGGTGGAATCAGGCTGATGGATAATGGGGGCAGCTAAGTGAAAGGATAAGACACAAAAAGAGATGAAGCAAGTGGATGATAAGACAAAAAAGATGATTGTGGACTGAACATATTTGAAGACTCTTCCCTGTCATTAGACGGCTCATCAATATCTAAAAACCCATCTCTACGATCAAATGGTGACTGCTGCATTGCTTGTTCTCATGACAATGAGGGCATCCTTCAGACCATCCTCGCATCGGCATAGAGAACTGCTTGCCAAAATTCAGGCTGTGAAGGGTGATGGTCTGTGAGCTGTCCAGAAAGTCCTCTGTGGTAGCAGTCATAAGGCAATGGAAAGGTCGTCCAAGTAGAAGATCAAAGTTAGCATGCACCACTATCTGTACCTATACCATGACTTCACCTCCTCCAAAGTCCAATACCAGATTTTCCAATACCCCTATCATCGAATTGATGCTTGTGTTAGTGGATGTCATGTGGATTTTATGATCCAAGCAGATAGGTAAACCAAGCTCTTCCCATATGCGTTTTGGCATTGCAATGATTTCTGACCCTGAATCCAGCATGCCATGGATAGGATGCCCTGAACTGCCTAGCCTTGTGCCAATGGCACGCAATGGTAGACTGGTGTGCCATGATGAGGCCATTGTCGTTTCTATGAACACATTCACCATAGTCTCTGTCTACCACCAATAGGTCAATTCCTGCAAGTTTGTTAACCTGCAGCAAATGCACTGACACCGTGGTAATGTGCTTCACCGTGATGAGGTCTCGGAACTGTTTCTAGATCTCAAGGGACACTGCTAGGAGATCTTTGACCAGGACCAGGACACTAACATCCAGCACCTGCTCTAGGACTCTTTGAGGTGCAGATTCATCTTCCAGTGGGAATGAATACTTATATTGCATAATGGGGATGGATGAGGACATTTGAGGAGTTTGCAGAACATGTGGCAGAATGATAGTAGCCTTGCCAAACCAGACAGCTGGTAATCAGGATGGTCCTGCTACAGCTGATCCAGATGCAGTCATTGAAGCATCAGCATGAGTCGCTGGTTGTGATAAGGGTCCAGATGCTTGTAGTTGGCCCAATGAGGGCAGTTGCATGACCTTCTTGGCTGTCTGCTATAACTTTGGGGATAACAACTCCTCTAATACAAAAGCTGCTCAACTATCTAGCCTTTTCTGTTGTGGTACATGAACTCCATCAAACTTCAGCCACTTGCCTTTGTCCTTCAACATTTTGTCCGCTTGAAAACTTGCCCAAGCCTGAGTGATATATGGCTGAAACTCCGGGTTCAACACATAGGGCACTAGGTGTGCTTCCAATTGTTCTTCTTCAACCATAGCAAAAGTGGATGAGTTGATGTCTAAGATGACAGGAGTATCCAGATATGCAGCTGCCAAGATGCCCACTATTATGTACAGTAATGCATCCCTTACAAAACTGGAAGAGGAGCCAGGCACAGAGGCCTGAGCCTGCGGGAACTGCATGGCTGCCAAGGTTCAGTCCACTCCATCCTTCAGACACCTGCCCCCAGGTACTCTTGGTATTTCTGTTCCATCTGGCATATACAGTACAGTCTGTTGTCACTATCACGGACCACCTTTCCTGAGTTTAAGTATTCCATACATATAGTGCACATATGGGTAAAGTGACTGGCTTCGGCGCAAAAGTTACAAAGTGGGGGCCCTTGAGTAGTAAAGCTAGACTTAGTTTTGATAGCTGGAGCTGGATTGTGTGATGGGATAGGAACGTTGTGCTGAACAGGCACATGAGGTGGCTGATACATTGTTGATGATCATGAAAGGTTATATGCAAACAGTGCCATTGAGTGGAACGCAGAACCAGTAAGGAGGAATTTGGCGACACTGGTGACTTCGTCCATGGGGTAGGGATCATCCATGTGAAGGTCTTGTTTAATGATCAGGAGACACTCCCGGATCTTCTGCTGCAACATAGAGGGAAATTCAGTAAGGTAGAGTACATCACATTCCATCTCGGCTAGTTTTTTGTTAGTGATGAGCATGCTAGATATCTTAAGAAAAACCCGGGTATACTCTCCTAGGTCACCCTGGTTCCTCATCTGCTTTTGCTGGTAGTCCTAAACTAGATATTGTATGTCAGCATGGCAGTAATGGTTTTTACCTTCATATCCCAGATACATCTTTTTAACCACTTTAACAAAAGCATCCCAGTCCATAGGATTAGCAGTTGCTTCTGGAAGTGTCTGCCACACCTCTGCTTCATCTAAAACAGTGTAGTGAAAGTCTGCCTTGATTTTTTTTGCATCATCAAAGCCTGCAGCATCTCTGATAAAGTTGATATCTTCTAGGTAATGGAGCAATTCCGAGAGGGTCTTTCCGTCAAACTTCAGAGCATTAGGGGTGCTGCACAAGGGCATCTGAAATACTGGCTGAGCCATTGGTGGTTGTGAAGGCAGTGGTAAGGCAGACAACATAGACAATGAACGAGATGTTAATCTGGATAATGAGTGAGATAATGAATGAACTGAAGAGGATGTTGGCAAAGAGAATCATGGAGTTAGAAATGGTGGAAGTAGAATGGTGCGCGATGGCAAGGAGTATGAGGCTGATGAGGGAAGCGACGAGGATGACTCTGTCAATGAAAGAGATGAGAGAGGGGTCAATGGTGAGAGCAAATTCAGGTCTAAAGAACAGTAGTGACTAGGGGACACATCGCGTCTGAGTGTTGAATGTGAAAAAGGTCCTTCAAGAGAGAAAGATGACAATGATTGATCCAGAGAGCTGAGCTGTGTGTGGTGAGCCCTTTCCAGAGTAACTGAGGTCAGGAATGTTGAGTCCACGGAAATATCTAGATGATGGAATCTGGCAAGGAGTTCTTGGATCTCCTCATGTTGCGGAGTAGGTCTAAGTAGTCTTCTCAACAACCTGTATGAACCCCTCATAGTGGGCTCCAGTTGAAGAAGATAAAAACAGGTTAGTAGTAGTGTCACTAGACAATCCTAGGTCGACGAGGTGGAAGTATAAAAGTGCAAGTGCAAGGGTAAACTTGTTTCCAGGGATTCAAGGTGAATGTATAAATGAGAAGGGTAGGCTTATGTACAACTGTTTCCAGGCTTCACATTTGTTGAGCAGAAAGCCAAAGAAAAATGGTCATCTCTCAGAATCAAGTCCAAAAAGTTCCAAAAAAAGATCCTCTTTTCCCATCAAGGGCTCCAGGTTTTATAGTCCTCAGGTAGACCATAGACTTTATAGTGAAACACAAACATTCCTGACCATCTGAGAACAGCGCCTGCTCTAACTCTTCTCCCACCCACCTATGGTCACCACTACTATAAATCCACCACAACAGACTGCAACATGGTATGAGCTTCACCAAGGCAAACAGCCAATTGGTAAAACAAAGTGACATATTAGTTTGAAGTCCAGAAGGTTCAATGTCCTCCAGATATGTTTGGTCAGGACATGCACTTTAGACTCTTTGGGATTTCCTGGAAATGGATGAGACACAATAGCGGATGTCTTTAATAATGATTGAAATGCAAAAAATAGGGGTTCTTTGACCATAGGCAGCTGTGGGCTTCTACACCATTTTTTTTTGTCAAAAAGAAGAATGGCAGACTCCACCTCTGCCAAGACTACTGCTACCTCAACAAACACACTGTCTGCAATGCCTATCCTCTCCCACTCATTTCAGATCTCACTGACAAACTGAGGAATGCAAAAGTCTTTACCAAATTTAACGTGTGATGGGGATACAATAACATATGAATCAAGGATGGAGACCAATGGAAAGCAGCCTTTATCACTCACAAAGGGCTCTTCAAACTAACAGTCATGTTCTTTGGACTTACCAATTCTCCCCCTATCTTCCAACAATTCATGAACGACTTATTCTGTGACCTCATAGCCAAAGAATGGCTGATAATCTACATGGACAACCTCTTGATCTTCTCTCCTAATGAAGTCACCCATACTGAGCAGATGAAACAAGTCCTAGAATGGATGACAGAGCTGGACCTCTACCTAAAGCTAGAAAAATGCAAATTTATAATAACAGAAGTAGAATACCTTGGTATAATTGTTAAGCCAGAACAGATCACCATGGACCCCATCAAACTGAATGGGATATGAGACTGGCCCACCCCTATGAAAGTCCATAATGTCCATTTCTTCCTAGGTTTCACCAACTTCTACCAATAATTCATCCCTCATTATTTCAACATTGCCCAACCTCTCCTTGACCTCACAAAGAAAGATGCATGATAGGACTGGACCCCATCCTGTGAACAATCCCTTTCCATGTTGAAAGAACGATTTCTCTTCCAACTAATCCTCCTTCTACCCAATGTCATAAAACCATTCACTATCTCCACTAACACCTTAAAGAATGCCTCAGGAGGAGTCCTCCTTCAAACCAACACAAAGGGGAACTGGCACCCTTGTGGTTACTGTATATCTCTCAGACCTTCACCTCCACCAAACAAAACTATGACATTTATGACAGGGAACTCCTAGCTGTCATCTGTGCTCTCCAGACCTAGTGACATTACCTACATGGATCTCCCCATCCTGTCCATGTTTGAACAGACCATAAGAACCTAATGTACTTTCGTAAACCCCAGAAACTCAATCATCGACAAGCTTGCTGGCTTCTCAACATTCAGGACTACAACCTTTAGATTTTCCATGTCCCAGGCTTCCAGTTCAACACCCCTGATGTTCTCTCTTGCTGTCCAGACTTTATTCCCCCAGATAACACCAACAATACTGATGTCACCCTTCTCCCCCAATCCCTCTTTGTTAACCTCATTGACTCTGCCCTCCACAATAAACTCCTGGCCTCCAACAATGATGACCCTGTCATTTGTGATGCCTTACACATAATAGAAGGACTCTCAACCAAATTTTGCTTTTGACTCACCAACTGGCACTATAATGGTGGCATTCTTACCTACCAAGAATGGGTCTATGTCCCCAACAACCTTTCCCTCTGATATGACATCCTCTCTTGACACTATGATCACCCCTCTGCCAGCCACTCCAATGTGCTCAAAACCAGACAACTTGTTGCCCATGAATTCTGGTGGCCTGGCCTGGCCTCATTTGTCCGACGCTATATCAAAGGCTATGCTGTTTGCCAGCAGAACAAATCGTATACCCACCCAACCACCCTACCCCCTCTTCCTATTCCTTCCTCCATAACACATCCTTTCCAGCAGATCTCTGGTGACCTGATCACCAGCCTCCCACCTTCCCTTGGATTTGACACCTTACTGGTTATGGTTGACCATAAACTTACTAAAGGGGTGATTCTCTGCCCTACTAAAAACACTATCACCACTGAAGGCATTGCTGCCCTCTTTTTCAACAAAGTATTTACAGCTGTTTTCATTTCGATGTGAAATCGAAACTTGTGAAAGTCGCACCTCGAATGATGCCAGAGTAGGACCCTGAATTCACATTACTCATGTGATCTATCACCTGTGTGACTTGTTCAGCATTGTTCAACCATGTCATCATCACCTGCTCCTAGTGATTCGGTGTATACAGTGGCTCAAATAAGTGTCCCAATGTTGGGGCATTTTGGAAAGACTTGACATTTGCAAAAGAATCAAAGTATGTTAGCTCTAACTCTTGCAGAGTCATCAATAGCCCTGACCCTTGCCCTAAAGATGAGCTCTTAGTCATGTGGTTTGGTTGCCATGGGATTGAGATATAACCATTTCAAAATGACATGTCATTGGGACACTTATTTGAGCAACATTTCTATTCTACAATTTTAGTACTTTGTATGCCCTCCCTTTGCCTTTATCACTGCCTCTAGTCTT
>JBBPNZ010000352.1:0-22425 GCA_038091195.1 Phylloporus rhodoxanthus | reverse complement strand
ACCTTCAATGTTCTCTATTGTGACTGGTACTTCAATTTCCAGTAGAACCCTGCCCTTGTAGGTCCTCCTCCCATTCCTCACACTCAGCCTGCCATGCCAGCAACAGTTTCACTGCCTACTACTCATGCATACTCTCCTTCACCACGTGTTAATCTCCCTATCAGTGTGCCCTCTCATGGAATTGGCAAATCGCTTGCTACCAAACCTGAGGTGTATGATGGAACCAAAGAGAAGTATGTCCAGTGGTGGTAAACAGTCCAGCTTTATCTTGCTGGATTTGACTCTGAGCCCACCGACCAACAAAAGATCCTTATCGTCCTCTCCTACATGAAAGGCAGTAATGCAGCAGGACACTTTGCAGATCTTTACATTATACAGGGTTTGCTAACTTTGTCAACCTTTGATGAATTCAAAGCCAAGCTCGATAATGCATTCCGTCCCGCTGCTCTTCAGTATATTGCTGAGGGAAAATTGTTCAAGTTGTGGCAAGACAAGGAAACAGTTGAGGACTTCATTGTTCATATGAAACAGCTTATCCTTGAAGCTGACTACCATGTCAATGTCCATTCTCGCCTTCTTATCAACATCCTTTGCAATGGTATTTGTAATAAAGTAGTGGAGTATGTCGAATGCTCACAGCCGGAACTACTCCATTCACACTCCTTTGCACGTTGGGAGTCAGCTCTCATATGTGCTGACCAAGTCCTCTCTGAGATCACTGAGCGGAAATGTTCTTGCAACATAGTAACTACAACAACCTCTTCCTCATTCGTCTCACGCAGTGTTCCTTCCAAAGTGACAACAATGCCTCTAGTTACCACTACTCCCTCCTCTCAATCATCTACCAAGACTGACGTTCATCTGAATCAGCCTGGGACTTTTGGTGGAGCTGGCGTTCCAATGGACATTAGCAAGGCACATGCAGAAGGGAAGTGTGCCAAATACGGCAGTGCCTGGCCATGCACAACTCATTCCCACCCTCATCGTGATGCCTGCTTTGTCGAATTCAAGAGTGCCTGCATTTTCTATCAGAATGTAGAGGGTCTGAAAGATGCTATCCAGCTTGTTGAAAAGGGTTTTGGAACCGGGGAGTAGTTACTGGTCGCACTACTACCCCACCCTGTACGTCGTCAACACTGTTTTTCAATCACTTCTCAGTCCTTGATGATGGAACGACCGACTCTACTACTGATGAGCTGGAGACCGGTGTGCCCTCACTTCCTACCCCCCTTGTTGCTGATGTACCCTCTTCCTCCATACCTCTCAATACATCTCTTCTGCCTGCTGAAGCTGCACAGGCACAGTCCACCCATCCACCTGTCACCCTTGAACCTCACCCTATGCTACCACCAGCTAATGATGCTATCCCTGCCCATGCTCGTCCTGCAAAACACTGTGTCTGAAAAAACAGCAGGTTGATATGGGTGAACACCATTGATCCATGGTCTATTCACTGGATCAAGACAGTTGTTGATGGCCCTGACAGCAGCTGTACTTATAAGCATCTCCATTCCTTTGTACATGACTCGCGCATTGATGAGGTTGATGCATCTCTCCTTATAGATTTGTGTGCACTCTTGTCCAATAATGCTCATTGGGTGCTTTATGACCTCCAACACCGCCTACATTTTGTTCACCATGTAACCTCCTCTTCTACTTCCCTTGAGTTGCCCACCTTAATTGTCACTAATGACTCTTGTGAATTTCAGGTCACAGCACTCCTTGACTCTGGCTATACTGGCTCCTCCATTGACCAGGACTTTGTCCTTGAAAAGAGGGTGAATACCCATAAGCTCCCCTGACCTATCCCCATCTACAATACTGATGGCACTCATAATTCTACGGGACAAATTGAAGAGTTCATGGTTGTTGAACTGAAGGTCCAAGATCACTCAGAGCAGATTGCACTAGCAATTACCAATCTTGAAACTAATATGATTTTCCTAGGTTATGATTGGCTAAAGTTGCATAACCCACTCATCGATTGGAAACAAGGAACTGTCACATTCCAATGTCAAGATGATCATGTTCCAGATCTTATTGATATGGAAGATGATGATAACAACAAGAAGCACATCTGTTTTCAAAATGGTGATCGACTGTTTCAATTGGATGCTGATGCATGGGTCCGGAATGTGTCTACCGACATAGCGGCTGCAGCAAATCAACAGAAAGCCAAGAGATTGTTCAAGGAGGCAGTTTCCCATCACTATCATGACTATGAAGACATGTTCGCCAAGGAGAACTTTGATGAACTTCCCCCACATCGACCCTGGGATCATGCAATTGAGTTGTTACCAGGTGAACATGTCATTGACTGTAAAACATACAACCTTTCACCCTATGAACAGAAAGAGCTTGATGCCTTTCTTGAAGAAAACCTTCAGTCTGGGCGAATTTGCCCATCCAAATCTTCATTTACCTCACCATTCTTCTTCGTTAAGAAGAAAGATGGACATCTATGTACACCCTGTACAAGACTATCAAAAACTGAATGCAATCACAGTCAAGAATTGCTACCCTTTACTGCTGATCTCCAAACTTATCGACAAGCTGAAGACTGCCAAGTACTTCACCAAACTTGATATACGTTGGGGGTATAACAATGTCCGTCTTATCGAGGGTGATGAGTGGAAGGCGGTGTTTTGCACCAACCGTGGTTTATTTGAACCACTTGTCATGTTTTTTGGGTTATCAAACTCACCTGCAACTTTTCAGACAATGATGAACCACTTGTTTCATGACTTGATCAATTGCGGCAAGGTTGTCATATACATGGATGACATCATGATTTATACTGCAACACTCAAGGAACACCATGCTGTTGTCCGTGAAGTCCTTCAGATCCTGCGCGATAACAAGCTGTACCTTAAACATGAAAAATGTGAGTTCAAGGCACTTGAGACTGAATACCTTGGCCTTATTGTCTCGCAAAATGCAGTCAAGATGGACCTGGCCAAAGTCTCTGCCATCTGTGATTGGTGTCATATGCATGAATTTGAGTAAAGTCCAACTCCGCTACCTCCGCTACTCCAGACCTCTCTCCTTTAGAACTCCGGTGCGTTCTCTACCAAGACGCTGCCAGGAGTCTCCAGACTTTATCTCTGTTCCCCTTATGCTTCTCTCCATTTTATTATTACTCATTTAGTTAGATGACGTTCAGACGTCGCTCAGATGTCACCCATACCTGTGCTCCATGACAAGCACAACTCCGGCATATTCTTCCTCCGACCTCTGTCTTACTCATTACTTACCAATCCCTTCTAATCCTTCGTTAGTCATTACATTCTGACTGTTACGATTTTCCTCCTCTTTCATTGCCTCATTCTTTTCCTCTTCTCTTCACACTTTGACAACTGGCGAGGTGACCACCGTTATTCTCATTCCGCCTTTCTTCTGATCACCAGACCTATCTTCTTTACCCTGATTCGCCTACCATGTGTAACTCCTTCTTCTTTTGATCCTTCTAATGCTGTACTCTTTCACGACGGCTAATTTCACCCGCATTCCATAACATTCCATGAAATTCCTTTCCTTTTCTACTCTGATTTCCTTTCTCGATTCCTTGGTCCATGCGCAGGGTAGACACATATAAATACCTTGCTTGATTCTCATGTACAATAGTCTTGATCTGCGCAATACTAGCATACATTCAAGTCCCATTCTCGCGACTTTAAGTTGAACACTTAGTCCTTGTTTCACCCAAGGAAACCCCTTGGCTGACCCTTGTCCCTCATTGTCCTCGTCTCATTACAGGAAATCCCTGAATGACCCTCATCCTCCTCTGTCCCTTCTGCCTCTAGAGTTGGTCTCTTCGTGAGTATCACTCGAGCCAGTAAGCCTTAGGAGCTTAGCCCATTGTGTACACTACGCGTAACAAAAGATCAAGACTAACCTCGGTCCCACCTTCTACGGTGTAGGACCCACCAGTTACCACCACAAGTCGATCATCCAGATTCGGACTCCATCCTGACCCCCTCGACGCTGACAGCAATATTGAGATCGACACCCCAGAAGAACAATCCTCCCATAGGAGCCACCACTCACACAGACAACAGATCACTTATCCTAGCATCACTCAGAGAACTGCTATACAGACTCATCCCTCAATGCCACCGCCAACAACCCCACAGCCTACCATCACTGCCCCACCATAGCCCACTACTACCATGTCTTCCCACACCTCTGAACTCAAAGTGGCTCTCCCCGCTGACTTCTCTGGAGAACCTACCGACGCCTCCAGATGGATCAAGGCCATGAAAGCCTACTTCGTTCTCAATGCCATGTTATACCTCACTGACAACGACAAAATCATGACTACCCTTAACAAGATGTCTAAGGGAAGAGGCGCCTCCTTCGCCGAAATGTGGTACGACAAAATGGCTGATACCACCATCACCTCAGGCAAAACTTTTAAAGAGTTTGCCGACAACTTTGAATCAATATTCTGTCCCTTCGATACCAAAGCCACCGCTCGTCTCGAGCTCTCGAAACTTATCCAGAAATCCTCCCGTCTCTCGAATGGAACCGTCGATGATGGTTTCCAGTAGTACATCACCGACTTCCAGAACCTCTCCTGCAAGGCTGGCATCACTGACGATGTCACCCTTATTGACCAGTTCTCACTCAGTCTCGACCAACAAATTGCCACCATGATCCTCTCCATGGCAGCCATCCCCACCACTATCATCAAATGGATCGACCAAGCAAAGGTCTTCCATGTGCAAAAGATGCACATCCTTGCTCTTCGTGGAGGACATACCCCTCCAACCTTCACTCCTCACCCCACCAGAGACCCCAACACCATGGACGTCGACACCATCTCCGTCGCCAAGTTAACTCCCACAGAACATGCCAAATGTATCCAAGAAAATCGCTGCTTCTGTTGCCGCCTCCCAGGACACTCCGCTCAGAACTGCCGAAAGTTCCCGACTACCTCCTCCGCTCCTCGTCGACCTCAGAGCAACTCCTCCATTACAAGAAGCTCCCAGAACATACGTACCACCAAAACCACTCCCTCCGCACCTGTCGCCACCATCTCCGCCACCACCCCTTTGGACGTATACGTCAACTCATTGAAGACATCGGGCAAGGGAGAGAAAGAGATCCTCTCTGTCCTTAAGATGTGTTACGAAGAACCCCCGGAGGAAACCTACTCCATTCCCCCTGAACATATCTAAGCTGCAAAGGATTATTAAAAAGAGAAGCTGCCTCGACGTCTCCTTCCCTTGACATCGATAATGTACTTGTAGCACAAAATGACAATAGAACCATGCGTCTCCCAGTGCAACTACATGGCAAAACTAAAACCGTCGACACCAACGCTCTCATTGATTCCGGAGCTACTGGAAACTTCCTCAATCCTCGACTCCTCCCGCTTGGAGATTTTAAACTATCTCGTCTTTTGCAACCTCTTATTGCCTACAACGTAGATGGAACTACTAACACCAAAGGGTCCATCCTTTGGAAAGCCACCATCAAAATCTCTGTGTCTGACTTCTCCGACACAATCTCCTTCTTGGTACTCCGTCTTCGACACCCCCATGTTATACTTGGTCTGCCCTGGCTTCAGAAATGGAATCCTACCATCAACTGGAGAAATTTCACACTTGACTTCAACTCTCTTCCCCATTTAACTAATGCCCTCTCATATAGAACTCTACCCTTCTTAGATCCTGATATAGACATCGCCACCGCGTTCTCCTCCCGGTATCCTCTAGGGGTTGAGAGGCCTCTCCGTGAGTGTCCTTCCCCAAAAGGATCAACCTGGGAACAAATCAACAAGACCATGATCTCCACCGAAATCGCTCAAACTGAGAAACCCAGAGAAATCCCTGTTCCTGACTTCTGTTCTGATTTCGCCGATGTCTTCGCCGAATCCACCCATGACCAACTTCCACCACATTGTCCCTTCGACCACACAATCGATCTAAAAGATACCTTCATCCCGAAAATTGCCAAGGTTTACCCGCTCAATCCCACTGAAAAGGAAACCTGTCGAGAATTTGTCACTGAACATCTGAAAACTGGCCGCATTGTTCCTTCCAAATCCCCTCAAGCCGCTCCCTTCTTCTTCGTCTCAAAGAAGGATGGAGGTCTTCACCCCTGCCAAGATTACCATTACCTCAACAGTCATACCATCCGAAACGCCTACCCCTTACCTCTCATCTCTGAACTCATCAACGATATGAAAGACGTGAACTTCTTCACTAAGTTCGACATCCGATGGGGGTACAACAACATTCGCATCAGGGAAGAAGATCAATGGAAAGCCACTTTCATCACTCCGATAGGCCTTTTTGAACCCACCATCATGTTCTTCGGTTTCTGCAATGCACCTGCAACCTTCCAAGCTTTCATGAATCATATCTTTGCTGATATGATCCTCGAACATTGGCTCAAGATCTATATGGATGACCTCGGCATCCATACTCATGGAACTCTCGCTCTTCACCATGAATGTACCCGTCATGTTCTCCTCCGCCTTCATGAACATGGTCTCTCTCTGAAGATATCCAAATGTTCGTTTGACACCCCCACCATGGAATATCTCGGCATGATCATCGGACAAGGACTCGTCTGAATGGACCCCAAGAAACTCTCCGCCATCGCTGATTGGAAACCTCCCTCGTCCATCAAAGGAGTGCACTCCTTCCTTGGTTTTGCGAACTTCTATCGCAAATTTATCCCCAACTACTCAAACATCGTCGCCCCTCTGACATTCCTCACTCGCAAGAATGAATCTTGGATCTGGTCTCCACTACAACAAAAATCCTTTGACACTCTCAAACAGATTTTCTGTACCGCCCCCGTTCTTGCCATTCCCAACGTCTCCAAACCATTCTATGTTATGACCGATGCTTCTCTCCTCACTGCTGGCGCAGTCTTGATGCAAGACGATTCCAATGGCAACAAACGTCCAGTCGCCTACTTCTCCAAGACCTTCTCCCCCGCTGAACACAACTATGACATCTATGATCGCGAACTTCTCGCAGTTATCCTCGCTCTAGATGAATGGAAACATTACCTCCAGGGAACACCACATCCCACTTCTGTTATCACCGATCACAAGAACTTGTCCTATATCCATGACCCTCGTAAACTCTCTCGTCGCCAAGCCCGCTGGTCTCTCTTTCTACAGGACTTTGACATCAACTGGGTCGTCACACCAGGTGCCCAGATGGGACCCGCAGATACTCTTTCTTGACGTGACTCCGTTGACACCTCCTCTGATAACGAGAACGCCTCCATTATCCCCGACCCTGTCATCATCAATGCCCTCGACATCACCCTCACCCGCCACATTCAATCTTCTATACCGACGGATCCCTTCATCATCAAAGCTCTTACCGCTCTCAACAACAGATCCCCTCTCTTTACTCGAGCTTCTCTCTCTAACTGGCACTTCGATAATGGACACCTCTACTTCAGAGGGCGCATGTACGTTCCTCCTCCCGCTCGGTCGGTGCTACTCCATTCCATCCACTCTTCCCCCCTCTCGGGTCACATGAGCGTTTATCAAACAAAAGTTATCCTTGAGCGCAACTTCTGGTGGCCTGGCCTCTCCACCTTCATCAAACATTTTATTGATGGCTGTGCCATCTGTCAACAGAACAAAGTTAACACACATCCCACAGTTCCACCCCTCTCTCTGATTGTCTCTGCTGCCACTTTACCATTCAAACAACTCTCCTGCAATCTTATCACTGACCTTCCCCCGTCTCATGGCTTTGATTCTATTTTGGTCATGGTCGACCACGGCCTTATGAAGGGGGTAATTCTCATCCCTTGCTCCAAAACCATTGACGCGGCAGGAATCACATCTCTTTTCTTTGAAAATATCTTCAAACACTTTGGTCTCCATGACTCCCTCATCTCCGACAAAGGACCACAGTTCACTTCTGCCTTCACTAGAGAACTCGCCCGCCTCCTCAAATATGACGTCCGCCTCTCCACCACCTATCACCCCCAATCCGATGGACAAACCGAGTGAACCAATCAAGAGCTAGAAACTTATCTCTGCATCTTTTGTGCTAACAATCCCCACGCTTGGGCACAATCCCTATTAGCTGTGGAATTCCATCACAACTCTGTGCCACATAGTTCCATGAAATGCTCCCCTTTTTCATTGATGTATGGCTATGAACCTCATTCCTATCCCTCTCTCAGAAAGACCTTCCTCCCTGCTCTCGAAAATCGACTCTCCAACCTTGACGAAGCTCGCAAAGAAGCCCTTGCCGCTCATGAATCTGCCAGAAAGATCATGTCTGCTTGCACCACTCGCTGATTCACCCCATGGAAAATGGAAGATAAGGTTTGGCTTGAAGCCACTCATCTCTGTCTTAAATACCCATCTAGGAAACTTGTGCCCAAACGACACTGTTACGTGTAGCGTATACAATGGCTAGGCTCCTAACTTGCTAACTCGAGTGATGCTCACAAAGAGACCAACTCAAGAGATAGCGAGAGATGAAGGAGGATGAAGGGTTGCTTAGGGGTTTCCTGAAGCGAGACGAAGACGAGGCGTTTGACTTAGAGTCACAAGGATGGGACTTGAATATACGCTAGTATTGCACAGATCAAGACTGAGGAATACAGGAGAGATGTGCGAGTACTTATACTTTGTAGGGTACGAGCACGGACCAAGGAGAAATAAAAGAGGAAAGAGATAGTTCCCCAAAGAAGAAAGTGAAGGGGAAGTATCGACATCGAGTCATCATAAAGAGGCTATGTGGTTGGCTGTGGAATGTGATATGAAGGGAAAGGAGAACAGCCAGAAGACTGCGGAAGGTGAGTACAAGGCTGTCCGAGTTGGATCGGGCACAGGATGAGTAAACGAGTAAAAGTCAGCGATATCTGAGTTGGATCAGATAAGATACGTGGTCAGAAAGAATCATTGTACGAAGTACCAAAAGAGTATGAAGAACGTGGCCAATAGTCCACCCAATAGGAGGCGAAAGAGAATAGAGAGGAAAAATCATAACATTACCCCCTTTTCACCTCGAAGACCTCCAGGTCTTCTCTTACCCAATTGCTTTGATTGTCAGTCGCTGTCCGACCATCCACTGTGAACAGTGTTCCCCGCGAGTTCAGCATCCCTAGGGTCTACGATGATGCAAGGTTCCTCGAAAATGTCATTGAAGTCGAGATGGGATCGTAGTTCTACAGTGAGTTCTTCGTCGACGGGGTACCAGTGCCTGGTGCGGGAGAGATCTTTGGAGGGAGAGGCAGCGCGAGAGTGAGTGCAGGCGGGGTTATCACAGGAGGCGAGTTCTCTCTGCACCATTCCGGGAGAGATACCATAGAGCGTGTTTGGGGAAAGACAACGTTTGGGAGGGGGTGTAGAAAGCAGGCTGTGGACAATAGATTCAACAAGGGCGTCCTCGTTGTTTAAGGTGGGGGAATGGAATGCAGAGGGGATGGAGGTGCGACGGATCGGTCGGCCCTGCCAGTTGGTAGTGACGCGAGTAAAGGTGGGGTCAGGAGTAGGGGAATAATAGGTCACGGTCTCGCACAAATCAGATTCGGCGAAGGTCGAGGATGTGGGTGAAGTATGGACAGGAGAGGGAATGGTGATTGTGGAGCATTCAGCAGAGACGGGGATGCGATGAGGGACTTGGAGGGGAATGGCAGGGTTTAAAGCAGACTGAGCTGGGGCGGGGACGATGACGTGAGGGCGGATGGGTAGAGGAGTAGGAGAGGGCGGATAGGTTCGTAAATGATATTTAGTACAGACGAGGACATTGTTGATCTTGGCTTCCTTGAGGGCGCGGAGTAGGGCGGCTCATTGGGTGGTCAAGGCATGTCAGAGGATCATAGGGATGTGGGGAAGGGACGCTTGCTCTCTGATGGCTTGTTCCATAACCGGAAGATGGAGGAAGAGGGTGGAGTTTTGGAGAAAGGTGCTGTGGAGGGTGGAAATGAGGGAGTCGCAGTTGACAAGTTGAGACATGATCATGGAGAGGGTGGGGTCCTGGAGGAAGGAGATGATTGCTTGGTAGTCATTGTCAAAGTATTCAGGGAGGTGTCATGTGGCAGTGGAAGGAAGGGTGGGAATAGACATGTTGGTCGAAGGGATTGGGGTTTGTTGGGGAAACTGGGGTCGTTTAGAGTCGCTGGAGGCATTTATAATTACGGATGATCGAAGTGGAGTGACGGAGATTGGATTCTGGTTCCTAGGTGTTTTCGGACGAAGGGTAGCCTTTCCATGCGGTCAGATATCTCCGTCGGTTGATGGGACCTTTGTGGGAGAGGATAGCCTCCACTTCATACTCTTCTTCATCATCAATGATGTCAGGAGGCAGTGTTGAGAAGGATGGTCCATATGATTCAGTACTGCGGAATGGGGATAAGAGGGAGGCGTGGAAGACATCGTGTATCTTCCAGGTGGGGGGAAGGCGAAGTTTGTATGTGAGTGGAGATAGTACCTGAGTGATCTCGAAGGGACCATGTCGTTTGGGCATGAGTTTCTTTGATGGGTACCTGAGGCGGAGATGAGTCGCTTCTAACCAGACCTTGTCTCCAACCTTCCAGGGGGTGAATCGTCGTGTGGTTCGAGCGGCCATGATCTTTCGAGTGGATTCATGGGTGGTGAGGGCTTCCTTTTGAGCTTCATCAAGGTTGGTGAGTCGGTTTTCCAGAGTGGGGAGGAATGTTTTGCTGAATGTGGGATAGGAACGTGGTTCATATCCATACATCAATGAAAAAGGGGAGCGTTTCGTAGAGCTGTGCAGGGCAGAGTTATGATGGAATTCTGTGGCAGATAGGGACTGTGCCCAGGAGTTGGGGTTGTTGGCGCAAAAGATATGGAGATAGGTCTCTAGTTCTTGATTGGTTTGTTCAGTTTGTCCGTCGGATTGGGGGTGATAGGTGGTAGAGAGGCGGACATCGTACTTTAGGAGGCGAGCGAGTTCTCTGGCGAAGGCGGAGGTGAACTGTGGCCCTCTATCAGAGATGAGAGAGTTGTGGAGGCCGAAGCGTTTGAATACGTTTTCAAAGAAAAGATGGGCGATTCCTGCTGCGTCAATGGATTTAGAACAAGGGATGAGAATTACCCCCTTAGTAAGGCCATGGTTGACCATGACCAAGATAGAGTCAAAGCCCTCAGAGAGAGGGAGGTCGGTGATAAGATCGCAAGACAGTTGTCTGAAAGGTAGGGCTTCGGTAGAGACAATGGGGGAGAGCGGGGGAATGGTGGGATGTGTGTTGACTTTATTCTGTTGGCAAACGGCACAGCCGTCTATGAAGTGTTTTACAAAGGAGGAGAGACCTGGCCATCAGAAGTCATGTTCAAGGACAACCTTAGTATGGTACACACCCATATGACCCGAGAAGGGGGAAGAATGGATGGAGTGGAGCAAGGTGGACCGAGCAGAGGGTGGAATGTACATGCGGCCTTTAAAGTAGAGGTGGCCATTGTCAAAGTGCCAGTCAGAGAGGGTGGCACGAGTAAAGAGGGGTGATCCCTCATCGAGCGCGGTAAGGGCTTTGATGACAAACGGGTCTGTCGGTGTAGAGGATTGAATGTGACGGGCGAGAGTGGTATCAAGGGCATGGATGATGACTGGGTTAGGGATAATGGAGGCATCCGTGTTATCAGAGGAGGTGTCGATTGAATCACGACGAGAGAGAGCGTTGGCGGGGCCCATGCGAGTGCCAGGGGTGACTTGCCAGATGAGGTCGAAGTCCTGGAGGAAAAGAGACCATCAAGCTTGTCAACAAGAAAGCTTACGGGGATCTTTGATGTAGAAGAGGTTCTTGTGGTCGGTGATGACAGTGACGGGATGGGAGGTACCATGCAGATACTGTTTCCACTCATTGAGGGCAAGGATGACAGCGAGGAGTTCCCGATCGTAGATGTCATAATTACGTTCAGCGGGGGAGAATGTTTTTGAAAAGTAGGCGACGGGGCGAAGATCATGGTTCAGGTCATGCTGCATTAAAACAGCGCTGGGGGCAAGAAGTGAGGCGTCGGTCATGACAAAGAATGGCATTGAGACGTCGGGGATGGCAAGGACGGGGGCGGAGCAGAAGATTTGCTTAAGATGGTCAAAAGATCGTTGTTGTAGGGGGGACCAGGTCCAGGACTCATTCTTCCGAGTAAGAAAGGTAAGTGGGGCGACAACGTCAGAGTAGTTCGGGATGAACTTGCGATAGAAATTTGCGAAGCCCAAGAAGGAGCGTACTCCTTTGACAGATGTGGGTGCTTTCCAGTCGGCGATAGCAGAAAGTTTCTTAGGATCCATACGAACGAGTCTCTGACCGATGATCATACCGAGATATTCCATGGTGGGGGTGTCGAAGGAACATTTGGATATTTTGAGGGAGAGACCATGTTCACAGAGACGGAGTAGGACGCAGCGGGTGTGTTCGTGATGAAGTTCGATGGTTCCGTGGGTGTGAATGCCAAGATCGTCCATGTAGATCTTGAGCCATCGTTCAAGGATCATATCTGCGAAAATATGATTCATGAAGGCTTGGAAGGTGGCGGGCGCGTTGCAGAAACTGAAGAACATGACAGTAGGTTCGAAGAGACCGAGAGGGGTAATAAAGACAGCCTTCCACTGATCCGCTTCTCAAATACGAATGTTGTTGTATCCCCATTGGATGTCAAACTTGGTGAAGAATTTTGCATCTTTCATATTGTCGATAAGTTCCGTGATGAGAGGTAAAGGGTAGGCATTCTGGATGGTGTGACTATTGAGGTAATGATAATCTTGGCAAGGGCGAAGAGATCCATGTTTCTTTGGGACAAAAAAGAAAGGTGCGGCTTGTGGGGATTTGGAAGGAATAATGTGGCCGGTTTTCAGGTGTTCTTCAATAAATACTCGGCAAGTTTCCTTTTCAGCAGGGTTGAGTGGATAAACTTTAGCTATCTTTGGGGTAAAGGTGTCTTTGAGGTCTATGGTGTGATTGAATAGTCGATGTGGGGGAAGTTGGTTATGAGTAGATTCGGCAAAGACGTCGGCAAAGTCAGAGCAAAATTCTGGGACAGGAATTTCCTTAGGTTTCTCGGCCTGGGCGATTTCCGTGGAGATAGTGATTTTGGCGATGTGTTCTTCAAAAGATCCGATTGAGGGAGGGTACTCACGAGGAGACCTCTCGACCCCAAAGGGATAACGAGAAGTGAAGGTAGTTGCGATATCCAGATCTGGGTCGGGGAGGGGTAAAGCACAGTAGGCGAGGGTGTTCGTTAACTGAGGAAGAGAGTCGAAGTCAAGAGTGAAATTCTTCCAGTCGATGGTTGGATTCCATTTCTGGAGCCAGGGTAGGCTGAGTATAACATGGGGGTGGCAAAGTCGGAGTACCAGGAAAGAGACAGTGTCAAAGAGATCTGAGGCGGAGATCTTGATTGTTGCCTTCCATAAGATGGATCCTTTGGTATTTGTGGTTCCATCTACATTGTAGGCGATGAGTGGTTGTTCGAGGCGAGTTAATTTGAAATCGCCCAAAGGGAGAAGTCGGGGGTCAAGAAAGTTTCCTGTTGCCCCAGAGTCGATGAGGGCATCAGTGTTGACGGTTTTTGTCACTCCATGTAGCAGAACGGGGAGGCACATAGTTCTATTGTCGTTTCATGCTACAAGTACATGATCGGCGTAAAGGGAAGAAGACGTCAAGGCAGCTTCCCTTTCTAAAAATCCTTGGCAGCTTGGATGCACTCAGAAGGGATGGATACTGCTTCTTCGGTGGGTTCCTCGTAGCACATCTTAAGAACGGAAAGAATCTCTTTCTCTCCTTTTCCGGAGGTTTTCAACGTGTTGATGTATTCATTCAGAGGGTTGGCATGGGCAATGGCGGCAATGGAAGAAGCAGGTCATTGAGCCAGGGGTGTGGGAGGAGAGGTTTCTGTGGATTGAACGTTCAATGGTCGTCTGGTGGTAGAAGTCCTGGGGAACTTTCGGCAGTTCTGGGCATTGTGACCGGAGAGGCGGCATCAGAAGCATAGGTTCTCTCTGAAGCATTTGGCGCGTTCAGTGGGGGTTAGCTTGGCGACGGAGATGGCATCGACATCCATGGCATTGGGGTCTCTGGTGGGGCGAGGGGAGAAAGTTGGAGGGGTACGTCCTCCTTGAAGGGTGAGGATACACATCTTTTGCGCATGGAAGATCTTGGCTTGGTCGATCCATTTGGTGATGGTGGTGGGGATAGCGGCCATGGAAAGAATCATGGTGGCAATTTGCTGGTCTATGCCAAGCGAAAACTGGTCAATGAGGGTTATGTCGTCGGTTATTCTAGCCTTGCACAAGAGGTTCTGGAAGTCGGTGATGTACTGTTGGAATCCATTGTCGATGGTTCCATTAGAGAGGCGGGATGACTTCTGGATAAGTTTCGAGAGCTCGAGGCAGGCAGTGGCTTTGGTATTGAAGGGGTAGAACGTCGATTCAAAGTTGTCGGCAAATTCTTTAAAAGTTTTGCCCGAGGTGATGGTGGTATCGGCCATTTTGTCATACCACATTTTGGTGAAGGAGGCACCTCTTCCTTTGGACATCTTGTTAAGGGTGGTCATGATCTTGTCGTTGTCGGAGAGGTAGAGCGTGGCGTTCAGGACGAAGTAGGCCTTCATGGCTTTGATCCATCTGGAGACGTCAGTAGGTTCTCCAGAGAAGTCAGCAGGGAGAGCCGCTTTGAGTTCGGAGGTGTGGGTGGACATGGGAATAGTAGGCTGTGCTGGGGCAGTGATGGTGGGCTGAGGGTTTGCTAGTGGGGGCGTCGAGGGGTGAGCTTGGATAGTAGTTCTTTGAGTGATGCTAGGATATGTGGGCGTTGGTCTGTGGTGGCGGTGGCTTCGGACGAGCTGTTGGGATGGTTGTTCTTCAGGGGCGTCGATTTCAATGTCGCTATCAGTGTCAGGGGGGTCTGGATGGAGTCCGAATCTGGATGATTGACTCGTGGTGGTAACTAGTGGGTCCTACACCATAGAAGGTGGGACCGAGGTTAGTCTTGATCTTTTGTTACACATAGCGTATACAATGGCTAGGCTCCTAACTTGCTAACTCGAGTGATGCTCATGAAGAGACCAACTCAAGAGATAGCGAGAGATGAAGGAGGACGAATGGTTGCTTAGGGGTTTCCTGAAGCGAGACGAAGACGAGACGTTTGACTTAGAGTCACAAGGATGGGACTTGAATATATGCTAGTATTGCGCAGATCAAGACTGAGGAATACAGGAGAGACGTGCGAGTACTTATACTTTGTAGGGTATGAGCACGGACCAAGGAGAAATAAAAGAGGAAAGAGATAGTTTCCCGAAGAAGAAAGTGAAGGGGAAGTATCGACATCGAGTCATCGTAAAGAGGCTATGTGGTTGGCTGCGGAATGTGATATGAAGGGAAAGGAGAACAGCCAGAAGACTGCGGAAGGTGAGTATAAGGCTGTCCGAGTTGGATCGGGCACAGGATGAGTAAATGAGTAAGAGTCAGCAATATCTGAGTTGGATCAGATAAGATACGTGGTCAGAAAGAATCATTGTACGAAGTACCAAAAGAGTATGAAGAACGTGGCCAATAGTCCGCCCAATAGGAGGCGAAAGAGAATAGGGAGGAAAAATTGTAACAGACATGGCCCTTTCGAGATCGTCCACATACTATCTCCACTCACTTACAAACTCCGTCTCCCGAAAACTTGGAAAGTTCACAACGTGTTCCATGTCTCCCTTCTTTCCCCCTTTTGCTCCACTGAAACCTACGGCCCCTCCTTCACTTCTCCGCCACCTGATGTCATAGATAACGAAGAAGAATATGAAGTGGAAGCGATTCTCTCACACAAAGGTCCGACCAACCGACGGAAGTACCTGACCGTATGGAAAGGCTATCCCTCATCTGAAAACACTTGAGAACCTGAATCTAACCTCCGCCACTCCGTTTCAATCCTTCGAAGTTATAAATGACTTCACCACCTCTGAGACGGTAAGGTTCCAATTGATGGTCTCTTCATGAGTATCTCTTGCAACCTTACCCAACAAACTCCACTCATCATGTCCTTCCTCTCTTCCTCTGTCTCTTCCTCGTCCATGTCTTCCCCCTCCGGATCACCAACCGGGCTACGCTCTCGACGAGTCTACCCCGTTTTCTTGCCTGAACCTGCCTAATTCGCATTATACTCTGCAATCCTTGACTCCCCTCTGTTGATGTATCTCATTGAACAAAACCCCCTCTTCGAACACAACAAAGTAGTCCAAGAACTCATTTGCATCTTCCACGGAACCGCCCACACTTCTCTCCTCCTTCTCTCTTCCGCCCAACCAGACATTGCTGTGTGATTTTCCCTCTCTGAAGTTTCCCGTTTTTCTTTATCTGCCTTACATCATGCAGACTTTAGTAATTACATCTCTGCCTTACCGCCGGACCACATTTACCCTGTTTTTTGTTGAATTTTCCTTACTTTACCACAAGAACAACGTGACCACTACCTCTCTTCAACCAATACACTCACCTCTTGTTCCCCACCTCGCGCTCCGATCCCGATTCCCCCTCCATGCTCCCTCTCTTCTCGTCTTTCTTCTCCTCCCCCCGCAGACACTCCCACCACAGTAGAATCCGACTGGGCCCCCACCGACAGTGAAGACGAAGACCCTCTCACAGCGGCTATTCCAATCCCTCGTAATCGCCCACAATGGATCACTCTCTCTGACGGCAATCGGACCTTATCCTCTCTGACTCAAGTTATCCCTTTGCCCGATCACTATTGTCTTCCTCTCGCGACTTCGTCCACCCAGTGCTTTCAATGTCATACTCTCGGTCACATACGAGAGAACTGCCCGGACTACTCTTGCCCTCACTGCCATGTCTCTGCTCCCGGTCACCCTCTGTGTAGTTGCCTATCTATCTGATGCAACTTCTGTCGTAATTGGAGACATCGTGACCAATATTGCCCCCACTGTAACTGCGGGCTTTGCGCTCAACCAGGACACATCCTCGATTTATGTCCATCTGCACACATACCTCGCACCTCTTCTTTGGAGAACAACAACTGATGAACCTCTCTTCCCGGGAATCACCTTTTGGGGACAACCGGGGTTAACTATCGAGCCAGGGACTCGACTGTATGAAGGGGGTAATGTTACGATTTTCCTCCTCTTTCATCGCCTCATTCTTTTCCTCTTCTCTTCATGCTTTGACAACTGGCGAGGTGACCACCGTTATTCTCATTCCGCCTTTCTTCTGATCACCGGACCTATCTCCTTTACCCTGATTCGCCTACCGTGTGTAACTCCTTCTTCTTTCGATCCTCCTAACGCTGTACTCTCTCATGACGGCTAATTTCACCCACATTCCATAACATTCCATGAAATTCCTTTCCTTTTCTACTCTGATTTCCTTTCTTGATTCCTTGGTCCATGCGCAGGGTAGACATGTATAAATACCTTGCTTGATTCTTGTGTACAGTAGTCTTGATCTGTGCAATACTAGCGTACATTCAAGTCCCATCCTCGCGACTTTAAGTCGAACACTTAGTCCTTGTTTCACCCAAGGAAACCCCTTGGCTGACCCTCGTCCTCCTCTGTCCCTTCTGCCTCTAGAGTTAGTCTCTTCATGAGTATCACTTGAGCCAGTAAGCCTTAGGAGCTTAGCCCATTGTGTACACTACACATAACACTGACTCCGTATATAAACCTCTGTACTCTGCCATGTAACATCAGTTTGAATATCGACTTAGATACCACTCCTCTACTCGCGTCCATCTCTGATCTCTGACCCTCTGTCCAAATTTGGGGACACGACATTGACAAGGGTGCACCACATACAGTGAAGCTGCAGTCCCTTCCAATCAAAACTCTAGAGTTCTGGAGTTCCCCTCAGGAGTTGACCCAGTCTTGACAATTGGCCTGTCCCCACTTCGAAGAAGGAACTCTGTGATTTCCTCAGGTTTCTCAATTTCTACCACCATTTCATTAAGAATTTTGCTTAGCTTGTGCACCCTCTTAATGCACTGATGTCTATTAAAAGGGATTTCACCTAGGATAAAGACTGTCAGACCACTTTTGCCACCCTCAAGAATGTACTGACCACTGCCCCTGCCCTTGCTATGCCAATGGACCTTGACCCTTATCGTGTCGAGACCAATGCATCTAGTTTTGGTGTTGGTGCTGTCCTCTCCCAATGTCAAAATTCCGTCTGACACCCAATCGCCTTTATGTCATGCTCCCTCAATGAAGCTGAACACGACTACCATGCTATGGACCTTGAGATGTTGGCTGTCATGCACACCCTCGATGAGTGGCATCACCATCTGCTTGGCGCCATCATTCTTTTGAGGTTCTTACCAACCACAAGAACCTGGAGTTCTTCTGCAAGCTCCAGGACCTCTCTTGTTGCCAGGCATGCTGGCAACAGGTTCTTCAGGAGTATGACTTTATGCTCTCCCATCGTCCTGGCAAGTCGAATCCTGCAGACCTGCTCTCCCGGCAGCCTGACTTTACAAAGGGGGTGGAGTCCGACAACTCTCAGCAAATTCTTCTCCCAGAACATCTATTTGATATATCACATCTACACATTGCACGCGTGATACTCAATACCTTGAGTGGGTTGACCACGAGCCCTTCTGTGCTGACACTGCCACACCCAGACTCTATTGAAGCCGCAATACACAAGAACCAGTACAAATGCAAGCGATATGTCAAGGAGGGTCTCAAACATGAGGGATCTCTATGGACAGAGCAAGATGGTATTGTGTATTGGAAAGAGCTCCTCTATGTGCCTCGTGAACAGGCAATCCATGAGTGCATCCTGCAGGAAAATCACAACCACCCAACTGCAGAACATCCAGGGATTCGACACACACACGATCTCATCATAGACAAGTATTATTGGTCTACAATCCGGAAAGACATTGAAGCCTATGTCAAGGGGTGTGACCGCTGCCAGAAGACCAAACCCAAAATAGTGTCTGGCTGTACCCCACTTCAACCCAATGCCATCCCCTCTGCACCATGGGAGGAAATCTCGATTGACATTATTGGGCCACTTCTGGAGTCTAATGGCAAGAATATGATCCTCAATGTTGTCGACCACTTCTCCAAGATGATCCATGTGTTCCCCATGCAAGATACTATCACAGCCTTGGGGTTTGCCAAGATCTATCGCGACCATGTAGTGTTGCCAAAGTTCAGTCCAGAACCTAAGGTTCGAACCTGAACCTCTGAACTGAACTGCAAAGTTCAGGTTCAGTTCAGGTTCAGGTTCAAGCTTGAGGTAATAGGTTCAGGTTCAGGTTCAGACATTGACTGATATCAGAGAACCAGTTCAAACCAGTTCAAACCAGCTTGAACCAGCCTAAAGCATCAGCAAATCACATAGGTAGTATACATAGTTGGACAGTGTTGTACAATGGCTACAACTGGCTACAACATTATATGAAGGCCTCACTGTCTCACATTGTAATAGTGCCAGCACAGCCTTAGCAAAAGTCTAGAGTGGCTGTATAGACAGCACAGAGTCTACAGAGCATACAGAATCTAGGCCAAGTATAGTAGAATATATTTTGTAGTTTTTTCTTCCCCCTAATACACTCAAATGTTATAGAAAACAGTTATATTTTGTAAACTACATGTACACATTGTGGTGTCATCCTTGTCGGGCTATGGTCATCACATTCTTCTCATCATGCTGTCCTCGTCACATCATGGTCATCACATTTTCACCATCCTCATATTGTCGCCATTGCCCCATCCTGTCATGTCCTCACTGCATCCTCAATGTTGTGTTGTGGCCATCATATTGTCCTCATCATGCTATCCTTATCACAACATTGCCGTCGCCTCCAGGCAGATGGTTGCATGTTGTCGTTGTCATGATGTCATTGATGGCACTGAGCCATCGACAACATTGCATTGTTGTTGCTGTTGCTATTGTCTCTGGTGTCTGGCCATTCTCATGGTGTCATTGATGGTGCTAGGCCATTGATCATGCTGTATCGTTGTCATTGTCATTGCCATCTGCTCCAGGCATGCAGTTGCATTAATGGCATTGCACTGTTGTTGCCATCTCCAGATGCATGGTTTTGCACATTGTTGTTGTCATTATGATGTCATTGATGGTGCTGGCCCATTGATGACATTGCATTGTTGTTGTTGTTGCCATCTGCTCCAGGCACATGGTTGCATGGACGATGTTGCATACATCGTCAACCTATCCTCCGTGTGATGGTGGTGTGGGTACGACTGTACATGCATCATTGTCGTTGTGCAGGTTGCCATGTCATTGTCATAGTAGTGTTGTTAATGGCATTGGCTGTCAACGACATTGCTTCATTATTGTTGTTGTGTCCTCCAGGTGACAGCAATGGTGAGCATGCAGTCATTGTCTTTATCGTGTTGCTGTCATTGCATCATTGATAGTGGTGTGTCATCACCATTGTGCATGTGTCATTGTCATGACATCATTGATGGGGGTGGACCATCGATGTCATTGCATCATCATCTGCATGCCCTCCAGGTGTGGTGTGGGTGTGGGTGTGGTTACACATGTCATCATGACATTGTTGTTGATGGCGCTTGACCATTGACAACATCACATTATCATGTTGTCTAGGAAATGGTGGCAGTTGCAGCTATAGCTACAGTTGCAAAAATGTTGTCAGGGTGGCAGGTGGTATGCTTGGGTTCATAGATGGCATGGGACCATGTGGGAGTGGCATAAGTTCTTTTATATTCTTATCATCAACTTTAAACATTTTTTTAGTAACATTCAACTCAATATCCAGTCTTGTCTCAGATGGCTCATGACTATCTTGCAATTCAGGGATCTGCTGTTGCATATGAATGTTCCTTTTCACAAGGTGGACTGACTATAACCTTGCTACACAATAGATTGCATCCAGATACTATAGAGGCTGTGCAGATCCTGAAGAATAGCTATACAAGTGGAGATTTAACTGCTGAGGTTGAGGCTCTACAATAGGAGACTAAATCCTGGTCTGCTAAGACAAAATAGAATTACTTGTATATTTCTCAGAAACAAATCTTAGGTTCAGGTTTGAACTAGTTCTAAACCTGAACTGAACTCACATGAACTGGTTCATATAGGTTCAGTTCAGGTTCAGGTTCAGGTTCAGAGTAATATGACTAGGTTCAGGTTCAGGTTCGCCCTAACAGGGGGTGAACTGAACTGAACTGAACTTTGGCAACACTACGACCATGTCTTCAAACTCCACAGTACTCCAAAGAAGGTCCTCTTGGACCATGGCCCTCAGTTCGTGTCTTCATTCATGAAAGACCTTTACACCCTACTCAAGATCAAGGCTAATCCATTCACTGCTTACCATCCCCAAACCAACAGTCAAACCGAGTGGCTGAATGCCAAGATCAAACAATACCTCTGCATTTACACTAACTACTGACAAACTGACTGGACTGAGTGGCTACCCCTCACTGAGTTCACGCATAATCAACGGACCTCAGCTGCAACTGGTTATTTGCCTTTCTAGCTCAATTATGGTCAGCAACCTCTCATTGGGGTCGAATGACAGAAGGAAGTCTGTAATGTCTCTGCATAGGATTTCATTGACCACATGAAACAGACACAAGATGAAGCACGCGCCATACTAGAGCACACCACCGCCGACATGAAGCACTTTCATGACCAACATGCACACGATCATTGTGAGTATCACCCTAGAGACCTCGTCTTGCTAGAGAAGACCAACATCCACACTGACTGCCCATCTTGCAAACTGGATGACAAGTGCTATGGCCCATTTAAGGTTCTCACAAAGGTAGGAGCCTCTGCCTACAAACTGAAGCTTGATAGGTCATGGAAGGGGATCCATCTGGTTTTCAATGAATGCCTCCCCTGGCCATATATAGTGACTTCCAAAATTGAGTCAATGTTTTGAGATTTTGAAGTGTTTGTTATATAACTCAGGGGAAAGAACAAATAGAGCCAAGGTGTAAGTGGGTGGTGGGAAGCACATGCTCCTGGTCATGTGTTGAAAAAATATTGATGTAATTTGAATATGTATCCATAGAGATATAGTCAATTCAATTCAATATGTCATTGACTCAATTGTGTAACTACCTGCCACATCTGTCAAAGTTTGACAGCTGTCATATGTACATAACTCTTGATGGAAGCATGACTGATGGTTGCCATAGTTACTGTATCATAGTAACCACCTCAACTGACACTATTTAAGCACTGGTTTCATCTCTCATGTGTTCCAGATTCACTATGCATCTCATTTCCTCTTCTAAAAAAGAAAATATCCTTTCTCTGGCCTCTAATGGTCATTCTAGTCACTCTATTGCCTCCAAACTAGGTGTCAGCCAGTCTAGTGTCTCTAGGGTACTCAGGGATCTCCTGCCCAATAGACCTAGACCTCTTTCTGGCTGTCACTCCAAGCTTTCAGTCACTTCTCAGCATGCTATCATTACTCAAATCACTACAGGCAGGGCTGCCAATGCTGTCCAGGCTACCCACCACATCACCT
>JBBPNZ010000351.1:0-22444 GCA_038091195.1 Phylloporus rhodoxanthus | reverse complement strand
ACAGCTGCGGTCGAATCTAAGAAGCGAGTCTAATACAAAAGAGTCAAAGGAACAAGGAACAGAATGAAGAAGAATATAAGAAGGAACTCCAGGAACTCCTAAGTGCTTCTTGGGCGAAAGTACTCTGGAGTTGGTGGACTTGAGAGCGGAGCTCCGGAGTTGAACTTAACGCGATTTTCTGGATATGACAGAGGGGTGCATTATGGCCTACCCCTGACTCTAAGTTAGCAACCTAACCCCCCATTATCTGTTACATTGCTAATAGTAGCAACCTTGCCATGCCACATCAGCCTTATGGCCCACATCCTGCATCCCCAAAGTAGGGAGGGTTTTTACAGCCAGAATCATTCTGCTCCCAAAGTTATCTATCATAAGAGTCTGCTAGGTGACATGTTGTTTTTATTCTCTAGCTACTGGCTATGAATGAAAAGATAAGGAATCAATGTTGCATGAACCCTTCCTTTCACAGCCTCGACCAACTCACCATGTGCACCATCGCCACTCTTGAACCCTGGGGGTTCGTCCTCAATAGTCTCACCACCTGGCTTGACCTCAGTGCATATAAGGGCTGTTGCTGTATAATGCATCTCATTGCATGGCTGTGTGTTGTCCTCTGTGCCATCTAGAGGTTGGTCTTCATCATCTGCGGCCTCCTCGACCTCAGCTTCAACCTCCTCACATCCCTCCAGCGACTTCACCTTCACCATTTCTATCTGACCCACATCCGCCTCTCCATCCACACTATCCGCTGCATCGTGAAGCTCTGGGCCTTGTTTGGGTGATACTCGTTGTCACCTGGTGCATCTTCAGGGTTTCTCAATGTGTGTGCTGGATCTATGACCTCAGCAGTCATTGTTATGTGGCACTACAGGCCCTTGCATTGCTGTTGCTGTTCTATAGTGACCTTGGCATTGTTTTCTGGTATATGCCCACGAGATCCGCTTGCCACCATTTTGTTTTGGCTATTGCAGAATCTTGGGGTGACGCGTACATGTGGTCGATACTTTTGTCGCTGCTGTCATTTTGGCTGTCCGCTGCAATGGGTTCACCAGTGGGGGTCATATCTGCAGCCTCATTGCCCAGTCCCTCTCCACCTGTCACACTGGCCCTCCTGCCCTTTGCCATCTCTTCATTGCCGACTCCCTCGCCAGTGTCATTTATGCCACTCACTGCCTCTCCTTGGCCCTCTCCATGTGGTTCCATTTCATGCAGTGTCCGTCTGGCATGCATAGTGGCCATCTCAACTGGTGGCATCATGACCAGTATGTGCGGCCTGTCCACTGTCAACCTTGAGGAGCTTGCCACACTCAAGTTCATGCACCATAAACTTGTTGTTCATCATGCTTGGGAATGCAATTGCAATCAGCAGATGCACAGGCTCTGTCAACGTCACATGGTTAGACATTTCTCCCAATCAGTTGCACAATCCCCTGTCCCTCGGATCAGTGAGGAGGCCTATGCACAGCAGATGCACACACCTTGTTGTGGGTCACAGAGAAAAACACAATGTTGGAGACATTTGAGTGGAACGTAAACGTAAAGATGAAGAGGATGCCAGGCACCGAGTAGAGCATGGCGGATTTGACGACCATGCTTGTTGTGATCTTGTACGTGTGGATGTGTTCCTTCTGGAGGACATCCTGCATCTGTTTAGGCCAATATAAAGGCAGAGGGAGGCGAGTTGGGAGTTGATGTTGTAAAAGACGGCATCTGTGGACTGAGTGAGGACAAGTATGGACATTGCTAGTGTGTGCAGCATCAGTAACGATACACAGGCAAGATGGTTACACATGGACCAACATGGGTAAGACAACACACTTACTCCACTTCCTGAGGACAAGGCAATGATGAAGCTGCCACAGGGAATCATAAAGACTTTGACATGAACCAACAAAACTATTTCATGATGTTACTAAGATGTTTGTGCCAATTAGGCATTCAAACTCCATTGAGTGCTCAGCACTCTCTATTCATCTCTACGAACCACCTCACTGATAATGAGTTCATCTTCGACAAGCTGCCACAGGAGATAGTAATGTTACCCTTGTCGACATTGCTGGGATACAGCTTATATAATAGGGTAGTTCAGAATTAAAAACAGCCCTGGTTTTGGGGCCGTTTTCATGTCATTTTGAGATTCCGTTTTGGATCAAAACCATCAAGTCAATTTGAGACTGTTTCCACCAATGCTTTTGGCATGCCCAGCACAGCTGTCTGAGTTTAAATTGAGTTTGAATCACTGCGTGCAAGCACATGTGTGGCATACACAAGCTTCAAGTTGTGTCCTCAACACAGTGCTCATTCTTGTGATTCCACCCACTCGAAAGCTTCGATTTATATCTGTCAATATGGCCAGGAAATCCCTCAGCACTCAAGTGTCAACTCCGAGGTCCACTGGGAAGAAACTCATTCCTCACTTGGCTTTAAAGGACAAGGAGAATCCAGATGACATGAAAAAGGCTCAAATAGCAGTACAGTAAGTTCTTCAGTCATGCATGTGTCTTACACCTTATTCTTGTGTAGCTGGTCAAAGCCTGAGAACTATCATCTCACTAATATGTTGCTTACACTTATTAAGGACTCAGTGACATGGAAAGTTGCTCTTGGCTTTGACAAGGGTGCCAGTTCTGGTCTGACCTTGACTGAAAAGGGAAAGAGCCTCATCCAGCATTGTTCTGACATTGCTGAGGCTTTCTTTCTTGTTGAGAAGGCCTTTGAGAACAAGTACATATGTGAGGGATGACCTTCCAGTACTCAAAAATGTGATCAAGAATCACATTAATAGGTGTATAGATTTCTCTATATTCTACTACTACTATAGCTAATCCTCTATTAGTCTTAAGGCATCCTTCTCAGAGTATTGTGGTGAACTTGGTGAAACTGGACATGGTCTAGTGACTATGGGTCGGGCTGATGAGCTTCAAGATGGCAGTCATGCCGTGAATGCATGGGGTAATCTTTGATTATGTATCTTTATTATTTTGACTGATCCATCTTTAAAACTAATTGAGGAAACGTTTCCTTGGTATATTCATATGAGTGAGTTGATAGGTGGAAGTCCAATATCAAGCCAAAAGGCTATCTTAAACAGCCAATCACTTCTAAACTTGTCTGTTCTTGGTGTTGGTGTGGAACACTCTGATGAGGTAAGTAATAAATAGTCTTTTGGTTTTGATTCACTAGTTTTTTATAGAATAACTCTATACATTGGTCGCCAACTCCTCCATTAGAGGATGGCATACCTTCAAGTACTAGACCTTTGTTGCCATGTGGCAATCTGTATGAAGATGGAGGTGACAGTGAGGATGTTCTACCCTTGCCTGTACTTAAGGTTGTTGTTTCTGCCAAATGGGTTGGTGCATCTTCTGCATCTTCGCAGCCTACCAAGAAGTGAAAGACTACCCAGGATTCAATTTGGGAGATGGCTAATGCAGAGCATGAGGCATGCCTTGCTATGCATTTAGTCACTGCAAAAGAGAAGACTATCCAGGAGGAGATCAAATGTAGGTCATCTTATGAAACAGCGATTGCAATAGAGAAAATGCGCCTTGAAGCACAAGACAAGCAGGCTATAGCTAATCGGGCTCATCAGTTGTTGATGATGGAGAGGCAAATTGAGCTGGCTAGGATTCAGGCTAGTGCTTCTTTCAAGAATCCTCCTATTGATCCTAGAATTGAATAGTCAATTTTGAATCATCATTTCTTTAACCTTCCCTTCCTTTATACATTTCTATTCACCTTTCTATTTTATCCTCATCTATATCTTCCCATTTATTCCCCATTCTATATCTTTTGCCTATTCCTCATCCATTCCACATAGAAACCTAAATAGTGCCAACTTCAACTCCTCTCTTTTGATTCTACCTCTGAGTAATATCACATTCCTTCCTTCTTCTCTTTCTCTCTCTTCTTCCTCAGCATACTGCTGTCTTATTACCATTAGCTCTGCATACCATTGCCTTTCCTCAGCCATGATTTCTAGTCCCCTTTGAAAGAATTAATCTCTAGAAGTGTTGATCCCTTGTTGATGCCCTAGTATGAATGATTGCAAGTGGATACAGAAGATGATCCAAAGAAAGGCATATTGAATGTGGTCTTCATTGTCAAGATGTACACAAAGTCCATGTAAGGATTGCCAAGTTCCCTTGAGATATCCAATAGCATGCTCAAAACAGATATGAATCTTGGAAACATGATAGTTGTAAGTTGTATTTTTAGGAGTGTCTTTCTCAGGCCTTAGAATTGTTAATACTAATTGAGGAAAACAGAATAAAAACAAATAACCTACTTTTTATATGGTGATTGACACCAACCATGAAGTGGATATGCAACATTTGCAAAGATCCACTCATCTGAAGCTAGTAAAACATCATGCTCTTGAAAAAGACGAGTTTCAGCAAAAGCTGTGGAATCATATTAACTTCCAGGAAGACCAACAGAATAGTCCACAATACGAAGATCAGGAGTAGACACAATCTACAAAAATATTAATTTAAAACTGAAAATAACATTGAATATACCTGAACATTCAGAGAGTAATTTGATTTACAATTGTTACGTGTAGCGTACGAAAGAAGTTCCACTTCTAAGGCTAACTGACTCGAGTGATACTCACAAAGAGACCAACTCCAGAGGCAGCAGGGACGAAGGAGGACGAAGGATCAGTCTAGGGGTTTCCTAGAGCAAGACGAGGATAAGAGATTGACCAAGGGGTTTCCTTGATCACTAAGACTAAGGGTTCGACTGCTAAAGTCGTGAGGATGTGACTTGAAAGTACACTAGTATTGCGCAGATCAAGACTATTGTACATATAGGAGAAATGAAGTATTTATACAGCTACTCCCTATGCACAGACCAAGAAACAAGAAAGGAAATAAAGATGAGAAAGGAAAAGAATAACGAAGAATATTATGAAATGCAGGTAAGGTTAGCTGTCGTGAGAGAGGGCGGCAAAAGGAGGTTCAAAAGAAGAAGAAGTTACACACAGTAGATGGATCAAGGTAAAGGAGATGGGTCTGGTGATCAAAAGAAAAGCGGAGTAAGAATAATGGCAGTTACCTCGCCAATTGTCAAAGTGAGAGGAGAAAAGGAACAGGATGAGGCAATGAAAGAGAAGGAAAATCATAACATTACCCCCTTTGTATAATCGAGCCCCTGGCTCGATAGTCAATCCCAGTTGTCCCCAAAAGGTGATTCCCAGAAAGAAAGGTTCATCAGTTGTTGTTCTCCAAAGAAAAGGGGTGGGGTACATGTGCAGACAGACATAAATCGAGGATGTGTCCTGGTTGAGCACAAAGCCCACAGTTATGGTGGGGGCAGTATCAGTCATGATGTCCCCAGTTATGACAAAAGTCGCAGTGGATAGATAGGCAACTGTGCAGAGGGTGACTGGGAGCAGAGGCGTGGCAGTGAGGGCAAATATAGTTGGGACAATTCTCTTGCACATGACCGAGAGTATGACATTGAAAGCACTGGGTTGACAAAGACGCAAGGGGGAGGTGATAGTGATCAGGCAAAGGGAGGACCTGAGTTGGGGAGGATAAGGTCTGGTTGCCATTAGGCAGAGTGATCCATTGTGGGCAATCACAAGGAACAGGGATAGCTGCCATGATGGGGTCTTCATCTTCATTGTCAGTGGGAGCCCAATTGGATTCTACTGTGGTGGGAGTGTCTGTGGGGGGAGGAGAAGAGAGATGAGAAGAGAGGGAATGCGGAGGAGGGATAGGGATGGGATGAGGAGGAGAATGAGAGGTAAGAGTGTTAGTAGAAGATAGATATTGGTCACATTGGTCTTGGGGTAAGGTGAGGAAGATACGACAAAAGGTAGGGTAAATACAGTCCAGTGGCAAGGCAGAGATGTAACTACTGAAGTCTGCATAGCATAAGGCAGCTAAAGAAAAGTGGGAAACCTCAGAAAGAGAAAATCGTATGGCTATATCGGATTGGGAGGAGGAGGAGAGGAGAAGTGTAGTACAGGCAGTGCCATGAAAGATACAAACGAGTTCTTGGACCACCTTGTCATGTTCAAAGAGGGGGTCTTGTTCAATAATGTACATCAACAGAGGAGAGTCAAAAACAGTAGAGTACAGGGCAAATTGGGCTTGTTCAGGCAAGAAAATAGGATAGACTCGTCGGGAGCATAGCCCGGTTGGGGATCCAAAGGGGGAGGACATGGACAAAGACGAAACAGAAGAGGAGAGAAAAGACATGGCAAGTGGAGTTGGTTGGGTAAGGTTACAAGAGATACTCATGAAGAGACCGTCAATTGAAACCTTACCAGCTTAGAGGTGATGAAGCCGTTTATAATTTCAAAGAATAGAAGCAGAGTGGCAGAGATTAGATTCAGATTTCCAGGTGTTTTCAGATGAAGGGTAGCCTTTCCACATGGTCAGGTACTTCTGTCAGTTGACTGGGCCTTTGTGTGAGAGAATTGCCTCCACTTTGTATTCTTCTTCGTTATCTATGATGTCAGGTGGCGGAGAAAAGAAGAAGGGGCCGTAAGATTCTGTGGAGCAGAAAGGGGAAAGAAGGCAAGCATGGAACATGTTGTGAACTTTCCAAGTCTTTGGGAGGCAGAGTTCATAAGTGAGTGGGAATAGGACATGTACGATTTCAAAGGGACCATGATGTTTGGGCACGAGTTTCCTAGATGGGTAATTGAGACAGAGATGAGTTGCTTCTAACCACACCCCATCTCCAACTTTCCATAGGGTGAAGTGATGAGTTGTGCGAGCAGACATGATTTTTCTAGTGGATTCATGCACTGCAAAAGCTTCTTTTCGGATTTCATCGAGATTAGAGAGTCAGTCCTCGAGGGCAGGGAGAAAAGTCTTGCTGAGCATGGGGTAAGAGAGTGGTTCATAGCCATAAAGTAACGAGAACGGGGAACGTTTGGTGGAGCTATATGGCACAGAATTGTGATGGAATTCCACAGCAGATAAGAATTGTGCCCAAGCATAGAGATTGTTGGCACAAAAGATGCGGAGATAGGTTTCTAGTTCCTGATTAGTTCGCTCGGTTTGTCCATCAGATTGGGGGTGATAGGCAGTGGAAAGGCGGACGTCGTATTTGAGGAGGTGGGCAAGTTCTCTAGCAAAGGCAGAAGCAAATTGTGGTCCTCTGTCAGAGATAAGGGAGTCATGGAGACTGAAGCATTTGAACACATTTTCGAAGAAAAAAGAAGCAATCCCTGCAGCATCGATGGATTTGGAGCAAGGGATGAGAATTACCCCCTTCATAAGGCCATGGTCGACTATGACCAAGATAGAATCAAATGCATCAGAGGGAGAAAGGTCCATGATGAGGTCACAAGAGAGCTGCTTGAATGGCAGGGCACTCATGGAAACGATGGGAGAGAGCAGGGGAACTGTTGAATAAGTGTTGACCTTGTTCTGCTGATAGATGGCACAGCCATTGATGAAATGTTTGACAAAAGTAGAAAGACCAGGCCACCAAAAGTTACGTTCAACGATCACCTTAGTCCAGTAGACCCCCATATGACCCAAGAGGGGAGAAGAATGGATAGAATGCAGCAATGCTGACCGGGCAGAAGGGGGAACATACATGCGACCTTTGATGTAGAGATGGCCATTGTCGAAACACCAGTCTGAGAGGAAGGCACAAGTAAAAAGGGGGGATCCTTCATTGAGGGTGGCAAGGGCTTTAATAACAAAGGGGTCAGATGATGAGGAAGATTGAATGTGGTAGGCTAGAACTGTGTCGAGAGCATTAATGATAATAGGATCAGAGATGATAGAGGCATTGGCATTGTCGGAAGAAGTGTCGATCGAGTCCCATCAAAAGAGGGCATCAGCAGGTCCCATCTTGGCACTGGGTGTGACAACCCAGTTAATGTTGAAGTCCTGGAGAAAGAGGAACTAGCGAGCTTGGCGACAGGAGAGTTTTCGAGGATCACGGATGTATGATAAATTCTTGTGGTCGGTGAGGACGGAGACAGGGTGAGGTGTACCTTGCAGGTAATGCTTCCATTCGGCGAGGGAGAGGATGACTGCGAGGAGTTCGTGGTCATAGATATCATAGTTTCGTTCAGCAGGGGAAAAGGTTTTGGAGAAATAGGCTATGGGATGTTTGTCACCATTTGGATCATCTTGCATAAGGACAGCACCAGCAGTGAGGAGGGAGGCATCAGTCATGACATGGAAGGGTTTAGAGACATCAGGAATGGCAAGGACGGGAGCAGAGCAGAAGAGTTTCTTAAGGGAGTCAAAAGATTGCTGTTGCAAGGAGGACCAGAATCAGGATTCTCCTTTACAAGTGAGGAAGGTGAGAGGTGCAACAATATTGGAGTAATTTGGGATGAATTTGCAATAGAAGTTGGCAAAACCAAGAAAAGAGCGAACATCTTTCACGGATGTGGGTGGTTTCCAGTCAGCAATGGCAGAGAGTTTCTTGGGGTCCATTCAGACAAGTCCTTGTCCGATGATCATGCCAAGATATTCCATGGTGGGGGTGTCGAAGGAGCATTTCAAGATTTTCAAAGATAGTCTGTGTTCATGGAGGCGGAGGAGAACGCAACAGGTTCGTTCATGGTGAAGTTCAATGGTCCCATGGGTGTGAATGCTGAGGTCATCCATATAGATCTTTAGCCAACATTCTAGAATCATATCAGCAAAGATATGGTTCATGAAGGCCTGAAAGGTAGCGGGTGCATTACAAAATCCAAAGAACATGACAGTGGGTTCAAAAAGGCCAAGGGGGATAATGAAGGCAGCCTTCCATTGGTCTTCTTCTCGAATGTGAATGTTGTTATACCCCCAGCAGACATTGAATTTAGTGAAGAAATTTGCTTCTTTCATGTCATCAATGAGTTCAGAGATGAGAGGTAAAGGATAGGCATTTCAGATGGTGTGGCTATTGAGGTAGCGGTAGTCTTGGCAAGGGCGAAGACTTCCATCTTTCTTAGGAACAAAAAAGAAGGGAGCAGCTTGAGGGGATTTGAAGGGAATGATGCGTCCAGTTTTCAAATGTTCTTCGACAAATGCATAACAGGCTTCCTTTTCAGAAGGGTTAAGCGGGTAGACTTTGGCAATTTTTGGAACAAAGGTGTCTTTCAGATCAATGGTATGATTGAAAGGGCAATGAGGAGGGAGGTGATTGTGGGTGGATTCTACAAAGACATCAGCGAAGTCAGAACAGAAGTCAGGAATAGGGATTTCCTTGGGTTTTTCAGTCTGAGCTATCTTCGTGGAGATAGTGATCTTTGCAATGTTCTCTTCGAGAGATCCAATCAAAGGAGGGCACTCACGGAGAGGCCTCTTGACCCCAAGGGGATATCGAGAAGAGAATGCAGAAGCGATGTCCAGATCAGAATCAGGAAAGGGTAGAGTTCCATAGGAGAGGGCGTTAGTTAGCTGGGGAAGAGAGTCAAATTCAAGGGTAAAGTTTCGCCAGTCTATAGTTGGGTTCCATTTCTGGAGTCAGGGTAAACCAAGGATGACATAGGGGTGTCGAAGGTGGAGGATCAGGAAGGAGACAGTGTCTGAAAGGTCAGAAGCAGACACATTCATAGTGGCTTTCCAGAGGATAGATCCTTTGGTGTTTCTAGTTCCATCTACATTGTAGGCGATGAGGGGTTGTGCAAGATGGGATAATATGAAATCTTCTAAAGGAAGAAGTCGAGGATCGAGGAAGTTTCCGGTCACTCCAGAGTCAATAAGAGCATTGATGTCAACGGTTTTAGTTTTGCCATGTAGCTGAATGGGGAGACACATGGTTCTATTGTCATTTCGTGCTACAAGTACATTGTCGATGTTAAGGGAAGGAGACGTCAAGGCAGCTTCCCTTTTTAAAAATCCTTGGCGGCTTGAATCCATTCAGGGGGAATGGAGTGGGTTTCTTTGGCAGGTTCTTCATAGCACATCTTGCGGACGGAGAGGATCTCCTTCTCTCCCTTTCCAGACGTCTTCAAGAAGTTGATGTATTCATCCAGCGGAGTAGTGACAGAAATGGCAGTGGTGGGTAAGAAAAGAGTAGTCTCAGTTGCTTGTATGTTCTGGGAGTTTCGTGTGGAGAAAGAAGGGTTGTTCTGGAATTGAGGTCGACAAGGGGCAGAGGAGGTGGTAGGGAACTTCTGGCAGTTCTAAGCAGAGTGTTCAGAGAGGCGGCAGCAGAAGCAATGATTTTCTCGGATACACTTGGTGCATTCTGTGGGAGTTAATTTGGCAACAGAAATAGTGTCGACATCCATGGCATTGGGGTCTCTGGTGGGGCGAGGGGTAAAAGTTGGAGGGGTTCGTCCTCCTCAAAGGGCAAGAATGCGCATCTTCTGCGCATGGAAAACCTTAGCTTGGTCAATCCATTTGGTGATGGTGGTGGGGATAGCAGCCATGGATAGGATCATCGTGGTGATTCGCTAGTCTAGGCCAAGCGAAAATTGGTTAATGAGGGTTACATTGTCGGTGATTCCAGCTTTGCATGAGAGGTTCTGGAAATCAGTGATGTATTGCTGGAAACCATCATTGATGGTTCCATTTGGGAGGTACGAGGATTTCTGAATAAGTTTGGACAACTCAAGACGGGCGGTGGCTTTGGTGTCAAAGGGATAAAACATGGATTCAAAATTGTCAGCAAACTTCTTGAAAGTCTTTCCTGTGGTGATGGTGGTGTTAGCCATCTTGTTGTACCACATCTCAGCAAAGAAGGCACCTCTTTCCTTAGATATTTCGTTAAGAGTGGTCATGATCTTGTCATTGTCGGTTAGGTAGAGCATAGCATTGAGGGTGAAGTAGGCCTTCATGGCCTTGATCCATCTGGAGGCATTGGTAGGTTCTCCAGAGAAGTTAGTGGGGAGAGCTGCTTTGAGTTCAGAAGTGTGGGAAGACATGGTAGTAGTAGACTGTGTCGGGGCAGTGATGGCAAGCTGTGGGGTTGTTGGCAGTGGTGTCGAGGGATGAGCAAATACAGCAGTCCTCTGAGTGATGCTAGGGTACGTGGCTGGTGGTCTGTGGTGTTGGTGACTTCTGTGGGAGGGCTGTTCTTCAGGAGCGTCAATTTCAATATTGCTATCAGTGTCATGGTGGTTGTGGTGGAGTTCAAATCTGGAAGATTGACTCGTGGTGGTAATGGGTGGGTCCTACACCATAGAAGGTGGGACCAAAATTAGTCTTGATCTTTTGTTACATGTAGCATACAAAAGAAGTTCCACTCCTAAGGCTAACTGACTCGAGTGATACTCACGAAGAGACCAACTCCAGAGGCAGCAGGGATGAAGGAGGACGAAGGATCAGTCTAGGGGTTTCTTAGAGTGAGACAAGGACAAGAGATTGACCAAGGGGTTTCCTTGATCACTAAGACTAAGGGTTCAACTGCTAAAGTCGCAAGGATGTGACTTGAAAGTACACTAGTATTGCACAGATCAAGACTACTGTACATATAGGAGAAATGAAGTATTTATACAGCTACTCCCTGCACACAGACCAAGAAACAAGAAAGGAAATAAAGATGAGAAAGGAAAAGAATAACAAAGAATGTTATGGAATGCAGGTAAGGTTAGCCGTTGTGAGAAAGGGCAGCAAAAGGAGGTTCAAAAGAAAAAGAAGTTACACACAGTAGATGGACCAAGGTAAAGGAGATGGGTCTGGTGATCAAAAGAAAAGTGGAGTAAGAATAATGGCGGTCACCTCGCCAATTGTCAAAGTGAGAGGAGAAAAGGAATAGGACAAGGCAATGAAAGAAAAGGAAAATCGTAACAATGATCATATCAGGCATTGCCAAAATAACCAGGACAAGAGTAGAGAGGAACCAAGGTTCCATCCACCATCACCCACCCATTTCACCAAGCTGAACATGAGTTATCCTCAACCCACTGCTTGGCTTCTTCTTTTTCTACCCCAGTTGGCCAATATAGGGCAGCTTTTCGGAACTCAGGATGACAGATCGCAGTCATGACACGATTAGTCACATCCCGGACAGTTCCATAGCCAATCCCAGCCCATAGTGCAACCATGGTTGTGCTAATTGCATTACCATAGTGCCCAAAACAGTAAAGGGCAATGGCCAACTGATGCTCTGGTGACATCTGTGAGTGGTTAGACCTATTCTGAAATATGGGATCATTTTGCAGTGCAGCCAAAAGTAGATCAAAGCACTGTGGAGTCATCTGAACATGTGCCTGAAATATATCTGGTCACTCATGCTTCCATACAGTCAGAAGAAGTCATAAATTCTCACCACTCTTGACAATTGGCTGGCAATTGACAAGATATCTGCAGGCATAAAGAATGCAAAGCAGGTGCAGCATTGAGCCACTGGCAGTGGGTAGATCATGGTCTGATGATGATGATGATGATGATGATGATGAATCACCCTCAGATGCTAAATCAGAGTCAAAGGAGAGTGACTCTGCAAGATCTCTGGATTCAGTAACAAGTGCAGCAACATACCCATCAATAAGGGCCTGTGCAAGCTGCTGGCACTCAGGTTTTGTGGGCATGAGAGGAGATGATGGAGGAAAGTGGTAGGCCTTATCACTGATATCTGATCTTGAACCCTTATTGTGAATTTCAAACTCCACAGCTTATGTAATCAAAACCGCTGCGAAAACGGCCCGAAAACTGGGTATGTCAGAATTCAACATGGTTTTTGACTACCCAAAACCAATCTCAAAACGACACAAAAACGGTCCCAAAACTGGTGCCGTTTTCAATTCTGAATGACCCTATTGTCTTGGCTGTCTACCCTTAGAGATCTGCACAGATACTATACCTGTGTAAGTTTTATTGGTGCTGTCGATGCTGCACTAGCAAGTATCATCAACAGTTGCAATTGCGCCTGCTGCAATGCCAAGCCCTTCCCTCGCCCTCCCTTAGCGTATAACGACGACGCAACAACCACAATAGCATGGTTTTCACATTGTTGTCATTGCTGTTGTCGTGAACATGCCACACTCTCATCAATGTCGCCCTCATGTGCTGACCTCATCTTGCACAACAATGGTGATGATGACATGATAACCTCAATTGTGTGGTTCTTGCATCGTCATCAACATTGCCCTTGTTGCCTTCACCCCAACCTGCCACACCATTCAACACTCAACAACATTGCTCATCCCTCGACCCATGATTGTCTTGCACAACAACGAGAATGAGAATGATGAGTTGTACTCGTTGCCTCAGTCGCCTCAATGCGCTGTGCTCTTGTGTGCTCTTCTCACACAACGACAATGACATGGCAACCGTGATTGTGCGTCTCTTTTGTCATTGTCATCGCCCTTGCATAACCTTCCTTCCCCTTGCCCTGCGCTCACAATGATGACAACAACAACAACATGACAACTGTGATAGTACAGTTTTTGTGTCGTCATCATTGTCACTCTCGTCGCCTTTGCCTTGCCTTATGCTTGCTCTTCCCTCAAGGCCTCACCCTGCGCTCACGTCGCATTGCATCGCTCTTCCCTCAAGGCCTCACCCTGCGCTCACGTCGCATTGCATCGCACTGCACTCCCTGTTCACGTCATTGTCACCTTCACCTCACCTCACCCTTGTCAACCTTGCCCTTGCATTGTGTTGTGTTGTGTCACACTTCCCTTGCACTCCCCTTGTCTCGTCTGACAATGACAATGACGTGACAACCACAAAAATGCAGTTTTCGCATTGTCATCATTGTCGTGGGGCCTGTTGGCTTTGCCTTGCCTTGCCTTTGCCTTGCCTTGCCTTTGTTTCACCATCATGCTTCCCTCACCCAGCACTCGTCTCGCATGACGACAACGATGACATAGCAACCACAATAGCATGGTTTTCATGTCATCATTGCTTTTGCACTTTGCCCTCATTGTCTTGGCTCTTGCACAGCACAGTGCCATCGCCAATAGACCCTTAGGTAACTTACCCGTCGCAGGTTTTGACCCGCATACCTGTGCGCAGTACCCGTGGATGGCATTAGGGCCCACGGGTTTGACAGGTATGGGTAAGCACAGGTACAGATATGAGTTGGGGCTCTGGTACCTGTGGGTTTACCCATGCTGATCCCTATCAGAATCAGACTACCCTAAATTAAAGCTGGGGCCAAGCCAGGGCCAAGCCCCAGGCCAGGCCAGGCTGCGAATGAGGGCCAGGGCCTGACTTTTGTCCAGGCCTGAGCCCTTCTAAGCCAGGCCCAAGCTGGGGCTTTTGGGCCAGGCTGGGCCCTGCCCATCACTAACGGTCATACTTGTCGAGAATTTGGGAGATGAGTTGGAACAATGTGAGTTGACGATTCAACAGCCGCATGTTCGTTGAAATGGAAGTGATGATAGGGTTATATGAGCCAGGGAGCAATACAAAGATCATATTGAAGTAATCCTTGTTGGACATGGGTTCGCCCATACAAGCAAGTTCTTTATGAAGTGCAGTCATTTTGTTAATGTGTGCTTACACATCTCTGCTGTCCTTTAGCTTGAGTTCACCAAGTTGGCATCGTTTCTCTGTGCTGACAGCTATTGACCGATTTTCAAACAGATTACGAAGGGTGGTAAAATATTTGGCACCTGTGCTTTTCAAGAGAAGGTAGGCGAAAAGTGATTTGGGAATAGAGGAACCAATATAATGCTTCATGAGATCATTATTTGCCTCCCAGTCAGCAAGGGCTTTCTCATAGTCCACTACACTCTGTATCTCCTCTTTCAAGGTTGGAATCCATGCAGGAGAGTTCTGCATGGCCAGGTTGGTTGGCATCTGTGCTGTGCCGTAGAGATGTCCTTTTAGCCTCTTCGCGCCCAAGGCATATTCCAGTTTGACTTTTCAAGTTGGCCAGTTCTTCCCAGTTGCATCTAGCTTTGGGACCTTTATGTTACAATTTATCTTCTTTCCCATCGCCTTGTCCTTTTTCTGTTCTCCTCTCACTTTGACAATTTGCGAGGTGATTGCCACTACTTCCACTTCGCCTTTCTTTTGATCACCAGACCTATCTCTTTTACTTTGATTCGCTTACCATGTATAACTTCTTCCTCTTTTGCTCCTCCTAACACTGTTCTCTCTCATGATGGCTAACTTCGCCCATGTTCGATGACATTCCTCGGTATTCTTTTCCTTTCTCGTTCTCTTTTCCTTTTCATCTTCTTGGTCCGTGCACAGGGTATGACACATATAAATATCTTGTTTGTATCATATGTACAGTAGTCTTGATCTGCACAATACTAGCGTACTTTCAAGTCCAATCCTAGCAACACTAAGTCGAATCTCTAGTCTTCATCTTGCTCAAGGAAACCTCTTGACCGATCCTTCATCCTCCTCAAGTCCCTTTTCTGCCTCTTGAGCTGGTCTCTTCATGAGTATCACTTAAGTCAGTAAAAGCCTTAGGAGTAAGAGTCTATTGTGTACACTATGCATAACAAAAGATCAAGACTACTCTTAGGTCCCACCTTCCATGGTGTAGGACCCACCCACTACCACCATGAGTCAATCATCCAGATTTGGACTCCACCGCAACCACCACGACACTGATAGTGACATTGAAATCGATGCCCCAGAAGAACAGCCCTTTCACAGAAGTCATAGACACCACAGACCACCAGCTACATACCCCAGTATCACTCAGAGGACTGCTGTATTCAGTCATCCCTCGATGCCACTGCCAACAACCCCACAGCTTGCCATCACCACCCCGACACAGCCTACTACTACTATGTCTTCCCATGCCTCAGAACTCAAAGCAGCTCTCCCTGCTGACTTCTCTGGAGAACCTGCTGATGCCTTCAGATGGATTAAGGCCATGAAGGCCTACTTTGCCCTTAACGCCACACTCTACTTAACCGACAATAACAAAATTATGACCACCCTTAACAAGATGTCTAAGGGAAGAGGTGCCTCTTTCACTGAAATATGGTACAACAAAATGGCTGACACCACCATCACCATAGGAAAAACTTTCAAAGAGTTTGCTGATAACTTTGAAACCATATTCTATCCTTTTGATACCAAAGCCACCGCCTGTCTCGACTTATCTAAACTTATTCAGAAATCCTCTTGCCTCTCAAACAGAACCATCGATGATGGTTTCCAACAGTACATCACTGACTTCTAGAATCTTTCGTGCAAAGTGGGAATCACTGATGATGTCACCCTCATCAATCAATTCTCCCTCAACCTAGACCAGCGAATCACCACCATGATTCTTTCTATGGCAGCCATTCCCACCACTATCACCAAATGAATTGACCAAGCCAAGATTTTCCATGTGCAGAAAATGCACATCCTTGCTCTTCGAGGAGGACGCACCCCTCCAACTTTCACCGCTCGCCCCACCCGAGACCCCAATGCAATGGACATTGACTCCATCTCCATTGCAAAGTTAACTCCTATGGAACATGCCAAATGTATCCAAGAAAACCAATGCTTCTGATGCCGACTCCCCAGGCATTCCACCCAGAACTGCAGGAAATTCCCCACCACCTCTTCTACCCCTCACCGACCTCAGTTTCAGAATACCCCCTCATCTTTTGCACGAAACTCCCAGAATGTACGAACCACCAAAACAACCCCTTCTATGCCTATCACTACCATTTCCACCGCCATTCCGCTGGACGAATATGTCAACTCCTTAAAAACATCGGGAAAGGGAGAGAAAGAGATCCTCTCTGTCCTCAAGATGTGTTACAAAGAACCTTTGGAAGAAACTTGTTCTGTTCCCCCAGAACAAATCCAAGCTGCTAAGGATTTTTAAAAAGGGAAGCCACCTCAATGTTACCTTCCCTTTACATTGATAATGTACTTGTAGCACAAAACGACAATAAAACTATGTGTCTCCCTGTTCTGCTACATGGTACAACCAAAATCATCGACACAAATGCTCTCATCGATTCCAGAGCAACCAGAAACTTCCTTGACCCTTGACTCCTCCCTCTCAGTGACTTCAAACTAACTCGCCTCTCGCAACCTCTCATTGCCTACAACATAGACGGCACCACTAATACGAAAGGATCTATCCTTTGAAAAACCTCCATCAAAATCTCTGCCTCCAATTTCTCTGATACAGTCTCCTTTTTGATACTCCGTCTTTGCAATCCTCATATCATACTTAGCTTGCCCTGGCTCCAGAAGTGGAACCCAACCATCGACTGGAGAAATTTCACCCTAAACTTCAACTCCCCTCCTCACTTAACAAATGCCCTTGCCTATGGAACTCTGCCCTTCCCCAATCCTGATCTAGACATTGCTACCACCTTCACCTCCCGATATCCTCTTGAGGTCGAGAGGCCTCTCTGTGAGTGTCCTCCCCCAAAGGGATCAACCTGGGAACAGATCAATAAAACCACTATCTCTACTGAAATTGCTCAGACTGAGAAACCAAAGGAAATCCCTGTCCCCAGCTTTTGCTCCGATTTCACTGATGTCTTTGCCGAATCCACACATAACCAACTTCCTCCACACCACTCTTTCAATCACACAATTGATCTGAAAGACACCTTTATCCCAAAAATTGCCAAGGTCTACCCGCTCAACCCCTCTGAAAAGGAAGCATGTCGAACATTCATAGAAGAACATTTGAAAACTGGCCGTATTGTTCCCTCCAAATCTCCTCAAGCTGCCCCTTTCTTTTTTGTCCCTAAAAAGGATGGAACTCTTTGCCCCTGCCAAGATTACCGATATCTCAACAGCCATACCATCCGAAACGCCTACCCTTTACCCTTAATCTCTGAGCTCATCGACGACATGAAGGAAGTGAACTTCTTCACCAAGTTCGACATCAGATGGGGATACAACAATGTCCACATCATGGAGGACGACTAATGGAAGGCTGCCTTCATCACCCCTTTAGGTCTCTTTGAACCCATCATCATGTTCTTCGGATTTTGCAATGCACCCACCACTTTCCAAGCCTTTATGAATCACATCTTCACCAACATGATCCTCGAACGATGGCTCAAGATCTACATGGACAATCTAGGCATTCACACTCACAGAACCATTGAACTTCATCATGAACATATCCATCGTGTTCTCCTCCACCTTCAAGAACATGGTCTCTCTCTTAAGATATCCAAATGTTCCTTCAACACCCCCACCATGGAATACCTTGGTCTGATCATTGGTCAAGGATTTGTTCATATGGACCCCAAGAAACTTTTGGCCATCGCAGACTGGAAACCTCCCACATCGGTCAAAGGGATACATTCCTTCCTCAGCTTCACAAATTTTTATCGTAAATTTATCCCCAACTATTCAAACATTGTCACCCCCTTAACATTCCTCACGCGGAAGAACAAGTCTTGGACTTGGTCCCCCCTACAGCAAAGATCCTTCGACACTCTCAAATAAATCTTCTGTACTGCCCCTGTTCTTGCCATCCCCGACGTCTCGAAGCCATTCTTTGTTATGACCAATGCCTCTCTCCTTGCTTCCGGGGCTATCCTAATGCAATGCAATTCCAATGGTGATCAATGCCCTGTCACTTATTTCTCAAAGATGTTTTCCCCAGCCGAACGGAACTACAATATCTATGATTGTGAACTTCTTGCAGTCATCCTCGCCCTCAACAAATGGAAACAGTATCTCTGTGGCACCGCCCATCCCATTACTATTATCACTGACCACAAAAACCTCTCCTACATCAGAGACCCCTGCAAACTTTCTCGCCAACAGGCTCGCTGGTCTCTCTTCCTACAAGACTTTGACCTTGTCTGGCAAGTCACCCCTGGTACTCACATGGGCCCTGCCAATGCTCTTTTCTGCTGTGATTCCATTGACACCTCTTCCGACAACATTGATGCCTCCATTATCCCCGACCTTGTTATTGTCAACGCTCTCGACCTTACTCTTGCCCATCACATTCAATCCTCTACTCCATCCGACCCCTTCGTCATTAAAGCTCTTGCTGCTCTTAATGAGGGATCTCCTCTTTTCACTCGCACCTCTCTCTCCAACTAGCACTTCGACAATGGCCATCTTTATTTCAAAGGTCATATGTATGTTCCTCCTCCTGCCCAGTTGGCATTACTGCATTCTGTCCACTCCTCCCCTCTCTCGGGTCATATGGGAGTCTACCACATGAAAGTGATTGTCAAATGCAATTTCTGGTGGCCTAGTCTCTCCACCTTTGTCAAGCATTTTGTTGGCAGCTGCACCGTCTGTCAACAAAATAAGGTCAACACTCATCCTGTCATTCCCCCACTTTCCCCCATTGTTTCCAACTGTGCTTTGCCATTCAAACAACTTTTCTGTGATCTTATCACTGACCTCCCTCCCTCCGGCAGCTTTGATTCTATTTTGGTTGTGGTTGACCATGGCCTTATGAAGGGGGTAATCCTCACTCCTTGTACTAAATCCATCAATGCCGCAGGAATCGCCTCGCTTTTCTTTGAAAATGTCTTCAAACGTTTCAGTCTCCATGACTCTCTTATCTCTGACAGAGGACCACAATTCGCCTCAGCCTTCGCCAAAGAACTTGCCTGCCTCCTAAAATATGATGTCCGCCTCTCCACCACTTATCACCCCCAATCTGACAGACAAACCAAACGAACTAACCAAGAATTATAAACTTATCTCCATATCTTTTGCGCCAACAATCCCCACACCTGGGTGCAATCCTTATCTGCTGCAGAATTCCATCATAATTCTGCACCACACAGCTCCACCAAATGTTCCTCTTTCTCATTACTTTACAGCTATGAACCATGTTCTTACCCCATGCTCAGCAAAACCTTCCTCCCCGCCCTTGAAAACTGACTATCCACCCTCAACGAAGCTCACAAAGAAGCTTTCACAGCACATGAATCTGCCAGGAAGATCATGTCCACCCAAACAGCTCACCGTTTCACCCTGTGGAAAACTGGAGACAAAGTTTGGTCAGAAGCTACTCATCTCTGTCTTAATTACCCATCCAGGAAACTTGCACCCAAACGCCATGGCCCCTTTGAAATCATTCACGTACTGTCTCCACTTACTTATGAACTCCGCCTCCCAAAGACCTGGAGAATTCACAACGTGTTCCATGCCTCCCTTCTCTCCCCCTTTCACTCCACTGAAACTTATGGCCCCTCTTTCTCTTCTTCACCACCTGATGTCATAGATAACGAAGAAGAATATGAAGTGGAAGCGATTCTCTCACACAAAGGTCCAACCAATTGATGGAAGTACCTGACTGCATGGAAAGGTTACCCCTCCTCAGAAAACACATGGGAACCCAAATCCAACCTCCGCCACTCTGCCTCAATCCTCTGAAGTTATAAATGACTCCACCACCTCTAAGTTGGTAAGGTTTCAATCAACGGTCTCTCCATGAGTATCTCTTGCAACCTTACCCAACAAACTCCATTCGCCATGTCCTTCCTCTCTTCTTCCGTCTCCTCTTCATCCATGACCTCCCCCTTCAGATCACCCACCGGACTGCATTCCCAACGAGTCTACCCTGTTTTCCTACCCGAACCCGCTCAGTTTGCTTTATATTCTGCCGTTCTGGACTCCCCTCCATTGATGTATATTATTAAACAAGACCCCCTCTTCGAACACGACAAGGTGGTCCAGGAACTCATTCATATCTTTCACAGAACTGCCTGCACTTTACTTCTCCTTTCCTCCTCCTCTCAACCCGACATTGCTGTGTGATTTTCCCTTTCCAAGGTTTCTCGCTTTTCTTTAGCTGCCTTACGACATGCCAACTTCAGTAGTTACATCTCTGCCCTGCTGCCAGACCATGTGTACCCTGTTTTTCATCATATCTTCCTTACTTTGCCCCAAGAGCAATGTAACCACTACTTCTCTTCAACCAATATGCTCACTTCTCGTTCTCCCCCTCATGCTCCTATCCCTATTCCCCCTCCATGCTCCCTCTCTTCTTGTCTTTCCTCTCCTCCCCCTGCAGACACTCCCACCGCAGTGGAATCTGACTGGGCCCCCACTGATAGTGAGAACAAAGACCCCATCATGGCAGCCATCCCTGTTCCTCGTGACCACCCACAGTGGATCACTCTTCCCGACGGCAACCAGATCTTATCCTCTCTGACACAAGTTCTCCTGTTGCCCAACCACTACCATCTCCCTCTTGCATTGTCTTCTACCCGCTGCTTTCAATGTCATACTCTCGGTCACATACGAGAGAACTGCCCCGACTATACCTGCCCTTACTGCCACACCCCCACCCCTGGTCACCCTCTGTGCAGTTGTCTATCTATCCAATGTGACTTCTGTCATAATTGGGGACATCGTGACCAATACTGCCCCCATCGTACAGTGGCTCAAAAAACTGTCCCAATGTTTACATGTTTTTTATTAAATGGCTCCTAACCCTGATAACCCCTAACCTAGATCTAACATATGGGTATATGAAATGAGGTACTCACTCTTGGCTTTCTATCCATGTAAGGGTTGAAATATTTGGTTGAGATTTGATAAAATGACAGTCATAACAAGATGACAACTCATTGGGATAGTTGTTTGACTTTAAGTTTGTATTACATATATTAGACCCTAGAATAATGTAAAATGATTATATATCTTAGGTAAATACTATATTATGTCACAGTTGTGTAATAAATTATGTAACAACATATATAACCTTGTCATCACAAATATATTAGCTTGTTATCATCATAAAAAATCCTTCTTCTGCTTATTGGAGAAATATCATTTTTTTTGCTTTTTTTGATCTTTCCTATTGAAAGTTTGTATCTCAAACTAACATATGGAAGTCTATTGTGGCTAGGAATCTTCATAAAGTCCAGCCAGGGAAGGAAAATCATTGTGGTGAATATCCTCCTAAACTCTCAAAAATGATATTATCTAACAAATCATTGCTAGTAAAGCCAATTCTACTACTAAGGCCATTTTTTTTATCAATCTATCATCAGTACCCTTGTCTGCTTGCAGCCAATGAGGAATTCTTTCAAGAAGGTCTCTTTAAAGGTCATAGTAAAGAAGATAAAACCTCTTCTTATTATACCTATAAGTAGAGAAGGCTGGAATTTGCTATTAAATGCTAGTGTTGACCTATGAAGGAATAGAAATATATTATTTGATCACATAAGACTAAAAATAACAATATTGGATCATATACACAAGAGTATACATGGAAAAAACATGGGGAGAGGCTATTCAAGAGTAAGAAGATGTTTTATTTTCTTTACTGTGACTTTTACAGAGACCTTCTTGAAAGAATTCCTCATTTGCTGCAAGCAGACAAGGGTACTAATGATAGATTGATAAAAAAAGTGGCCTTAGTAGTAGTATTGGCTTTACTAGCAATGATTTGTTAGATAATATCATTTTTGAGAGTTTAGGAGGATATTCACCACAATGATTTTCCTTCCCTGACTGGACTTTATGAAGATTCCTAGCCACAATAGACTTCCATATGTTAGTTTGAGATACAAACTTTCAATAGGAAAGATCAAAAAAAGCAAAAAAAAATGATATTTCTCCAATAAGCAGAAGAAGGATTTTTTATGATGATAACAAGCTAATATATTTGTGATGACAAGGTTATATATGTTGTTACATAATTTATTACACAACTG